>JAAGKR010001537.1:0-86281 GCA_011419295.1 Clarias macrocephalus | reverse complement strand
CTTGTTACAAACAGTAGAAGCCGTGTAAAGGATTAAGACTTTGAGGAAACATTTTTGAAACAAAAAAAAAAAAACTAAAATAATAATAATAATAATAATAATAATAATAATTTATATATATATATATATATATATATATATATATATATATATATATATATATATTATACATATGCTATAATACACACACACACACACACACACACACATATATATATATGAAGAGTTTGTTCTCATATCTTCTTATGTTCTTTTCCAGTTCTTTTGAAGTTGATATTTTTCTGTTTTCAGTTGTGCGTGAGCTGTCTTTTGATGCACAACCTCAAAAAAATCCTAAGGGTTTGAGCCTGGTTGCACTTTTCATGCCTTAACAATGACTTAACAAAGTGCACATGTGTGCTGTATTCTGTCATTACACTTTAACTGGGGAACTGCGTCTAATTTAATGACGATGGGGGCGTAAACTTTCAAGCCTGGTAGAAAAGATGATAAAGATGACAACTGATTGAGACTCTTTTGAAGCAGTGCTCTATCAGGAGGTGAAGAAGAAAACAATATTACATGCACTCTCATTTGTAGATAAACTCTAAAATAACTTCATATTTTAAGAAAAAAATAAAATTTTTGAATTTTAAAATAACTTTTAATCTTTTTCTTTCAGCCCATTATATAGTTTGTCTTTAAAATCTTTCTGGTTAGGAAACCTCAAAGTCATCTTTAATTCCACACATTCCACTTCAAACCTTTGTGGTTTTATTTACAAGGGATGTTCAAATCAAAGCAGGACTTTTGATTGTGCAGAATAACTGAACGTAGTTCTTAGAGTTAAAAACTCTCTTTATTTCTCTATATAATCCCCTGCTACACTAATGCACTTATCCCAGTGTTTCACTAGTGTGTGGATACCATCAATGTATTTCTCTCAGTGTGTCGGACCCATGATTGGACTGCCTGCTCCAAGACATCTGAAACACTGGCCTCCCAGGAACTCCTTTAATGGCCCGAAATGACTTGGAGTGAGGTCAGGACTGTATGGGGGATGTGGCAGTGTTGGGGGGTGTTGGTGAATGATTGTGTGTACCGTTCCCACATACCGATGTGTCTCTTCTGCAAGTTGTTCAAGGATTAAGTGTTCCACTTGCTGAATGCTCACGGGAACGGCAGCAGTGGGCTCCGAGCCACCACGGTTGGGACCGTCCTTAACAGACCTACAGTGCAGCCTTATTTTAAAAGTTTCCATCAATCAAATGTTTTACTGCGGCTAAGAGTCTCACCACTATGATGTGCCTTTTGTGTCCTCATCTGAATTGCCATAACAGGATGGACATGTTAAGCTTGACAACATCAAACTACAAAGATAATAGGATGGAAATTAAGGAATATAAGTGTAAATACTTAATGCATACATCACTGGTTTCAACCACTATTAAACAAAGATAAAATATCCCCCCTGTCATAGTAAATTATTAATACATATAAAAACATTTTTAAAAATCCAAACATATGTTGGTTAATAGTACACAGCCACCTTCAACAGTGAATCACTTTGCTAACTCTATGTGCCAGTAGTTGTGCCATGTGCTCTAGCAAAAAAAGTCCACTTTGTCATTAGTCCTCTTATGCGCATATAAGAATATATATTTCAGCAAACACTGATGCATAGTTACTTCATATGCCATAAATAGAACAAAAATAAAAAATTTAAACATTATTATGGCACTGTGCAAAAGTTGGGCACAAGAATTCCAGAGTCTCAGATTCTTTTTTACAAGAATGTTAGACCTTAATCGGCTCATTAGATCTGATGCATTACAACAGCGATAATTAGTAAATTCTGATTTCAAAGCTTTACAAATACTTTGACTCTTCAAACCTTGTGCACACACCTGCGGACACTCAACAATCATGGGTTCCTCTAAGCAGCTGTGTACGACTCTGAAAATGAAAGTTATTGATGCCCACAATGCAGGAGAAGGCTACAAGAAGATAGCAAAGTGTTGTCAGCTTACAGTTTCCACAGTGAGAAATGTAATTTACAGATGGCAGTTCAGGGGAACTGCGGAGATCAAGATGAGATCTGGAAGACCAAGAAAACTCTCAGAGAGAACTGCTCGTATGCTGCTTTTGGAACGGCCATCACAGTCCCCTGATTTAAACATCATTGAAAATTTATGTGTAGATCCTTAAAAAAGCTGTGCATGCAAAGAATATTACAGAACTAGAAGCCTTTTTCAAGGAAGAATGGGAGAAAATCCCAAGTACAGGAATTGAAAGACTTTTTTCTGGCTATAAAAAGTGTTTGCAAGCTGTGATATCTGCCAGAGGAGGTGTTACTAAGTATTGATGATGTAGGGTGCAATAATGTTTTTATTAAATTTATGGCTTATGAAGTAACTATGCACCAATGTTTGCTGAAAATGTTTGCATTTTTTCCATTTCCAAGAGAGACTTGTGTTAACATCTTTTCAATAAATAAATAAAATCACCAAAATCTGTTATTTATCAAGGGGTGCCTAAACTTTTGCATAACAGACCTTTCCCCTTTACAAAAGTATTTTAACATTTAATTATATTTTATATTTAAGTTATTAAGAAGGATACAATATATCTTTCTGAAAATGTACAGTATACGTATAATCACTACGTGATGAAAGTGTATTAACTTTGAATTTGTGCATGACACAGTGGATTTATTTTGTAATTTACTTGTATATTTTCCCAGGTGCAGTTTATTTATAAAATGTGCGGCAGCTTAGGTGACATGCATTTCTAACAGTCTAGGGTATACTTAATAAAGTTAATATGAACTTAAAGGGAAAATCTTGGCTTTGTTGGGAAATTATGAAGTCTCTAAAGCACTTTATAGTGATATTGATCTTTTCCTCTTCTTCTCACATCCCCTCGTCATCCACCTTCCTAACACCCACCGCCTCTCACCTTTGGGACGTGAGCTTGGAAAAGCGTTGAGAAGGAACAATCACTGTGCACTATTTATACAGGAGATGTTCTATTCTTCAACGTGGTGTCTACCAGTGAAGAGTAAGGACACACACACACACACACACACACACACACACACACACACACACACACACACACACACACACACACACATCACGCATCACATCAAATGGGGTTTTGTTTTATGGCTATACTATTTATAGACACTGACAATGTTATTGTTCTTCTTCGTGCATCAATTGTCAAGACAACATTCTCATTTTAGGATAATGAGTCACGAGTCCAAAGCAAACGCTGGCACAGGAGATGATCAGGTTAGTGTGTTTTAATAAAACAAGCTGCTCCACACCTTGTAGTTACCACTAACCATGTAACCAGCAAGATAACATACTGAGATATATGATTTCAACTCAAAACAGGTGCTGCAGAGATTAATCCTCAGTGTCCTGTTGAATCGCAGACACCTCTTGTATACCAGATTACAAATATCAATAATAAAAAAAAGTATAATAGACCCTGTTGTTTAATCATTATGTTTCTCTAAAATCTTATTCGCTCACATTCTAATAATTTTTTTGTCTAATTAAACACTCTTTAAAGTATATGCATGAATGAGGTGATAAAAGTAAGTTGAGTTAGTGTTGCTGTGTTTGGAGTTTTCTTTGGAGTTGATGTGTTTGGAGTTAATGACGTGTTCAGAGTTCATTTTGTTGAGCTTGGAGTTAATATTATGTTTTAAGTTGATGTGTTTTAAATACATTGTTTTGTTTGGGGTTAATGTGTTTCAAGTTAATTTTGTTATGTTTTGAGTTAATATTGTGTTTCAAGTTGATGTGTTTTAAATACATTGTTTTGTTTGGGGTTAATGTGTTTCAAGTTAATTTTGTTATGTTTTGAGTTAATATTGTGTTTCAAGTTGATGTGTTTTAAATACATTGTTTTGTTTGGGGTTAATGTGTTTCAAGTTAATTTTGTTATGTTTTGAGTTAATATTGTGTTTCAAGTTGATGTGTTTTAAATACATTGTTTTGTTTGGGGTTAATGTGTTTCAAGTTAATTTTGTTATGTTTTGAGTTAATATTGTGTTTCAAGTTGATGTGTTTTAAATACATTGTTTTGTTTGGGGTTAATGTGTTTCAAGTTAATTTTGTTATGTTTTGAGTTAATATTGTGTTTCAAGTTGATGTGTTTTAAATACATTGTTTTGTTTGGGGTTAATGTGTTTCAAGTTAATTTTGTTATGTTTTGAGTTAATATTGTGTTTCAAGTTGATGTGTTTTAAATACATTGTTTTGTTTGGGGTTAATGTGTTTCAAGTTAATTTTGTTATGTTTTGAGTTAATATTGTGTTTCAAGTTGATGTGTTTTAAATACATTGTTTTGTTTGGGGTTAATGTGTTTCAAGTTAATTTTGTTATGTTTTGAGTTAATATTGTGTTTCAAGTTGATGTGTTTTAAATACATTGTTTTGTTTGGGGTTAATGTGTTTCAAGTTAATTTTGTTATGTTTTGAGTTAATATTGTGTTTCAAGTTGATGTGTTTTAGTTACCTTGCTTTGTTGCGAGTTAATGTTGTCTTTTAAGTTATTTTGTGTTTATATTTAATATTGTGTTTCAGGTTGATGTGTTTTAGTTACATTGTTTTAAATTGTTTAGTTAAAGGTGTTATTTTATTTTTGTTTGGAGTTTTTCTTTTTGTGTTTAGAGGTTTTGCGCTTTGAGTTAATGTTGTTTGGAATTGATGTTATCCTTAAAGTTAATGGATTTGGAGTTCATTTTATTGTATTTGGAGTAAATTATGTTGTGTTTTGGAGTTAAGTGTATTGTATTTCGAGTTAATGCTGTGTTTTGAGTTAATGTTATGTTTGGACTTGATGTTTTGCTTGGTGTTATTTTTTCGTTTATGGAGTAAACTTTTTGTGCTTGGAGTTACTGTTGTATTTTAACGTTATTTGGAATTTATGTTGTCTTTAGAGTTGATGGATTTGGAGTAAATTTTGTAGTATTTGGAGTAAATTTTGTTTTCTGTTTCATTTAAATGACCAGCTTTAGTGTTAAATGTGTTTATATAAGAAGTTAGCTAATTTTACTAGATAAAAAAAAGTCATCTTTCAATGTAATTTGTCATTTGGTCAACTTTTTCTTTTGTTGTTTGTTTAAGAGGGAGGAATACACTGAGTCAAAAAAAAAAAAAGGGAAAAGCAACACGGCAAGCAAATGTAAAAATGTTAAACCAATCCATGTCTGCAGGATAAACAGGTCTTGTGGAATGTCGTACAGAAAGTTACATTGAGCACTAACGAAGTAAAATAAATTCTACTAGTGTTTCTCATATGGCTGCAAGTGTAAAGCCGTGTTCTAGACCTTTATCAGTGCTTAAAGTGAACTTCTCATGCAATATGACATCTCCTGAGAATGAGATAGCACAGATGGATGCTGATGATTTTGGTGTGAATTCATCCATTGGGGAAATGCTCGATTCTGTTCAGAGTGCTGTGTTTCTGAGCACCTCTCCACTGAGGGTTTTGTTTCCTAGCATCCTGTATGTCGGGAAAGGTATCATAGCAACAGGAGGTAATTGGAAACATCCTAACGAAGAACAAGACACGAGGGGTCGGACATTTAGGCACCACAGTGGACATGCGCTCACACCCACACACCATCCGGAAAATGTGAGTGTAAGGTAACAGTTAAGATTTGTCTTATAGTATAATAGGAAACATCTAAGCCTTCTGAGTCTTATATATAATATTTAGTATTTATCTAATATTCAGAAATAATGATAAGCTTTGTATATCCTGATTCACAGATAGATTATTTTGACAAAGCAGAAAAATCACACCAATGATATGATGTAAAATAAGTTTACAATAAAAAAAAACCTTAATTACTGTAACTAATAAGCAAGTGTTACGTTTAAATAAATGACTGATGTGGTCATAGTTTCTTTTTCTGTACCAATATGAACTTTCCTTTTTAAATCTTCACATTGTAAAATAAATTTATCATGCTTCATCCAAGACATGACCCTTCCTACAAGACCCAAAGACCGACATGAAGATCCCCTGCATGCTTTTGTTCCCCCTGTTAATGTCTCCTGTCTGTTAAAAGGGAAATGGCTTACCTAAATTCCTGGCACGAAGAGGTGAAGACTGCCAGGAAGACAATGAGCCTCTGGCAGGACTTAATTGAGGAAATTGCATAGTTTGTGCGTCATTATTTTATGGCAAACAGATCTCAGGATGTTTCATCAGTCATTTGGATGCACGAAACCAGATCATGTTGTTGTGTTCAGTTAGAGAACGAATCAGTTTTGTCCTGGAGAATTACAGTACATACTCTGAAAAAAAAACTGTGTAGTATGTAAAAATAATGTGGATTGTAGTTTTTCTATGTCGCTTTTCAGACCTTTAATGATCTTTTAAATTGAAGATGTAAAAGTGCTTATATTTTCCTTTCTGAATGAAAGGTACACAAGATCTACCCTACGGTGTTGATGGATCAGTGGTAGGCTTCTCAGTTGCCATCTGGAGGGTGGGGTCCAGGTTCAATTCCCGTCTCTGTGTGCATGGAGTTTGCATGTTCTCCCCGTGTTTGGTGGGTTTCCTCCGGGTACTCCGGTTTCCTCCAACAGTCCAAAGACATGTAGGTTAGGTTAACTGGCGTTCCCAAAATTGGCCGTAATGTGTGAATGTGTGAGTGAGTGTGTGTATGTGTGTATGTGTGTGTGCTCTGCGCTTAGACTCTGGTATAGGCTCCAGGACCCCCGTGACACTGAATACAGGATTAAGCAGTATAGATGATGAGTGAGTGAGTGAGTGAGTGAGTGAGTGAGTGAGTGAGGATCTAGTTCTTCTAAGAGCAAAGATTGTATACCTGTTCCATGACTAGAATTTCACCTCCAGGCTTCATCGTTTTAATAGAGAGCCAACTAGATGGCTCCATGTCACCATTTTGTGTTGTGGCCAGACTGGTCAGAAAATGCTCAACCTGCGGACGCTACCACTTGATCTGGTTCCAGAAAGTTAAGTCCCAATCCTTGTCTTGTCCATGATAGTCACATATACACCACATACAATATATGATGGATAGAGATAAGTTTGAAAGAAAGTTCCATATTTTTCCTGAAACAAATGATTTAAGATGATCTGTTAGTGTGAGCGGATCTAGAACTCAGGCTCTTATCACGTTCTGTCAAAACTACAAAAAAAAATTATAGTCTGAGATTTGGCAAAGGGCCCCGTCACACACTATGAAGACCATGAAGTTTCCACAGCGTCCTAAAAATATCGAAGAATGCAGAGGGAACAGGGTCAAAATGGAAAAATATGCATTTATCAATTTCATACTACTTCCTAGCTACGTCCCTGTCAGGTTCTCAATGCATCTATCATGTTGCAACTAATTTACACACATGGACACGCTCACAAGGTCAGATAAGATCGAACCAAGTAATTACTATGTTCAATCAGATTGCACTGCACTTTTACCAGGCTCTTCTGATGCATTAACTATAAGATCATTACGTCCGGCGGGTTGGTATGAATACCGTGACACCTTCAGTTGCTTTCCAACATGCAGTGATGGTATCGATGCGTGCCTGCCATAAATGTGTATGTGCGCCATAAACGTGGTAAGCACTAGAAGAACATAATGTGAACTTAATGCGGTCTCCTATACCGTGGCTTTGGCCTACCAAAGATCTAAGAAGCCATGTAATCAACAAATGTCAAATGCCTACATTAGCACAATTATCACTCCACATTTCTTTTCCTGACAAGCTGGATTAGCAAAAAACGTGTCAATGTCATGCAGAGGTCGATATTTATAGTCGTTAGCAACCACACTGTGACACCGGACTCGATTAATCCGATTCTCCGCAGACATCTTCTGGCATCTAAAATAGGAGGATCCACTTCCGAGAGGTGAGAAGTGAACTAGGCCAAGGACTCAGGCTCAGAAATTAGACCGCGAGGCAAAGCCAGCATATAAAAAGAACCGAGCCTTTATGAGAAGGATCATAAAGTTAACTAGAACCTTGGAAATCACATTTTAGCATGCACATGGGACACGTTTGGTAACCTCAGCGTAGCTACTGTGTGAAGGTCCAGGCTAAGAAGATCATTTGTCAAAACTTGAATAGGCTAACATACAATGCTTTAACCCTCCTGTTACCTCAAATTTACGAACATCTTTGACCCAAGCAATTTCAACCTCCAGGAAATTATCATAATTAAAATTGTTACCCAAGTTGTTACCCAATGTATAAAAGTCACTGAATATGAATTTTAAAAATATATATTTCAATCATTAATTTTGAGACTTTAAACATTGAATGGGGTCAAAATGACCCCAAAGATAATAGGAGGGTTAACATCACTAGTAACAATGTCAAGAAAAATCAGCCAAGATTATTTGTTACAAAATTTAAAAAATGTTTTAATTGAATTAAGGGACTTTATTCGGTCTGTGCTGTCCTCTTAAGGTCAGCTGATGTCACTACAAGTATTAATCTTCAGAAGCCGTTTTTTATTCATCCATCATCAGTAACCAGTTTCTCCCAGTCAGGGGAGTCGCGGTAGATCTGGAGTTCATCCCGGAAACACTGGGTGTGACAGAAGAGTTTACCCTAGGGGTACATACACACATTCTCACACTCCTCCAAACCATGTTATGTGAAAAACATACACAGAAACAGAAAAGAGAATCCTGTGTATTTCAAACATTGTCCATTTTATTTTCTCTTGTACACTCAATATACAGGCAGGTACAGCATTCTCATATTGAAACAAAACAAAAAACAAATTAACAAAAAAAAAATCCAAACCCACAGCACACAAACACTCCTCTTGAAGAAAACTTGCACTCCAGATTCTCAATCTTCCACCAAACTGGAAGTATTAAAACATGCTTGAATTTCTCCAACACACACTCCTGAAACCTCTAACAGTCAGAGATCACTTCTTATTATTTTTCTTCATATTTAATCATAAGCAAGTTAAACACCAGTTCTTTCTAAGCATGACACATTCACATACAGTCAGGAATTGTAGACTTCATCAGCTTATTAGCGCTTATAGTCTGGTGCACAAAGCAGTTCTCTACTTTAGCACGGATTATAATAAACGTAGAAACATTTTTATTATGTATATGATCGAGAGAATCTGAGCATGCGTCCAACATGTGACAATATTAAAGAAATTTTTATGAGGACTTAAAAGGCAGAGAAAAATTCAATATACATAATTTTCTACATTAAACCCCAAACATTGGTGTAAAACTGTTTTTACCAAACCTACAGTGTAAAGTAAAAGGAATTCTGTCACTATTTAGATCAAATATATTTTGAACTGAGTTAAATGAAATTACTACGAAGTGACAAAGGAATTAGGATATTATCACAAGTCACAACAATTCTAACAAACCTCATTACTGGACACAGTAACAAGTGGCTTAATGAATGTAGAATGCATTTTTAACCTTAATTTCTATAAAGAAAATATTAAAACTATGGTGTTTAATAGGCTTTTAAAATGCTGGTACTTTGTTAAAAGTAAATTTACATATCAGTGATACACGTCCTGTATCATGAAAACTTCAAGTATCACGAGGGGCTGTGTTTATTTGGCCACAAAGTAGACCATCATGTCTCTTGCATGATGAAATGGTATAAATCACAAACATTATGTACACTACATATATGCTATTTTAGAGATAGCCATAGGGCAGATGTTTTAAATTCCTATGCAACAGAAATCACTCAACAAAAAAGTAGCAAGAAAAAACTTGCGTAAAAAGGAAAAAAAAAAAGAATTTAAAAGAGAGAGAAAAAAAAAAACTTGGGTAGGTAAGGCAGTAAGAGAGAGATCTTGCACACATGCTGAAAACCTGAAGTCAGTAACTATGCTTAGGAGCAAATGATGAGTGTGAGAGATTTGGTGCATGTGTCTGTATTTGTGCGTTACTTTTTTTTTGTAAATCATACATAAGTCAAAAACTAACAAAAAAAAAAAAACACCAGATAGCTATGTTTTGCATTATAATCAATGGTTTAAGTTGATAAATACCAACCAGCTTCAGCCACGCCCACAAACCTCCATAAAAGGAAAAACTCACAGAGAACTGAAAATGACTAAACAGTGAAAGAGGCTTTCCAAAATGCAAATTTTTCAGATTAAGAATCTCCTCAAGTGCTAAGGATGTTATTAACTGCCATTATGAATTTAACCAATTAAAACGTTATTAACCGACAAGGTTTTGCACAAAATTTATCTGTAGCTCATGTATCTATTAGAGATGGGAGAAAATATCAATTTGGTTATGCATCGCAACTCCATTTTCCCCCCCATTTTAAATTATGTATGTGTATATATGTATGTATTTGAGATGGTACTATGTTGCAGTTCCTCTATTATCCTACAGATGGTGCACTTTAATTCATTTACATGTTGGCAGGCAGCACAGAATCCTGTGTGGTAGGAGCGGTTTCTTTGCGTTTTTTGAGTTTGAAAAGAATAGAAAAAAATTATAATAAGGAATCGGGATTTATATAATCATGAATCAGCGCCTGGGTATCGTGGATATCGTGTGGCCCCTGGTGATTCCCATCCTTACTATCTATTAATGTACACACCAGAATTTTTGAAACAGGTCAGACCAAGACTAGAGCAAGCCTTATTGTTGTTGTACATCGTATCATTAACTATTCATCAGTTATTAACTGTTAGCCTGAAAAGAAGAAAAATGTATAATCCTAGCCAGTGCAGTACACGTCAGTGCCTTAAACAGGGTGCCATTATGTTTATCCTAAAGGTGCAGCTAGTCATAATTGTCTTTATTTATAGTTTTGTTTAAGATCACTTTGGCTTTAATATGAGACAAACTGAAAACTTCCACTAAAACTGTGGTCAAGAAAATGAGTCACGGGAAAAACTTAAAAGCGTAATGTGTGTATTAAGCTGCAGCAAACTAGTTGACAGTGTTGTGACTTGAAGCGGATTGATTGAAGGTTCACATTAGCTAAAAAGATTTTCTGTATTAGTTAGATTTTAAAAGAAAAAAGTTTGATAAACGAACTCCGTTGTTTCTGTTAAACACAGAACGTTCATCACAACTATCCAGGCGACAACAGCAACCATGAAACTTGTCATGGGGGGGACTTTTTCCAGACTATAAGGTAGAACAAAAATTCTTCTCAGTGAAACAGAAATGTTTACAATTCCTAAATTTCTCAGAAGGTTTTGAAAGCTCTTCAAGAACTTGTGTCCCAGGTAAATTAAACTAAAAAATATGAGGAAATGAATTCATAAATGAACTAGGCAGTCGTCAAAATGATTTAAATGTGTATTGCAGGACTTTTATAAAGGGGAGATAAAAAAGGATTTAACAGTAAATAAACATGGATGAGAAAAGGTGACCATGAATTGAACACTTTTGTTTAAACTCAACAAGATCAAAATATTAAATTCATCTACTGATGACAGTTCAGATTCTCCACTCTCGGTTCTGTCTGAGGAGGCAGCATTTAGAGTTTGTAAATAAACATAACATAAAATGTGATTATATGAGAGAGAGAGAGAGAGAGAGAGAGAGAGAGAGAGAGAGAGAGAGAGAGCGAGAGTGTGCACGTTTTTCACTTCTATTCCGGTGTGGCTGTAGTCACTGCGTAAGGGAAAGTGTGCGGGGCTTAACTTGCCATCATGGGATGCTGGGGTGTTTCCATGGCGAGCGGTCCACAGGCACAGACCTGACAACACAGACACCATGATCATCATAATAATTATCATGAAACAAGCATGAAACCATGTTCATATTTCACACTAATCCTAATCCACACACACACGATTTAAAGTGAAAGGAAGCATCAGGCTTCTTATGACACACAGGAGGATCAGTGTTTCAATTTGCACGCATTTGTCTGTCACAGGAGTTATTGCCATTTTACACTCTCAGAAAAACAGGTTCCTCAGAGGCGCCTCCCAGACCCCTGGAGGGATTCACAATGCTAACGTGTTTATAAAGGGTTCTGCTTTACTGGAGAAGCGGTAACAGAGTACACAGCAGGAGATCAGCTGAGAAAGACTGAGAAACAAATGAAAGAAAAAGAGGCGGAAAGATAAAAGAAAGATGAAATGCAGAAAAAATAAAAAAGCAAAATGACTGAAGGAAAAAAAATCGGAAATGCAAAACAGAAGAAACAAAGCCAAAACAAGAAAGGAAAAAAGAAAAAGAAAAAAAAAAAAGAATCCATCGGGATGTGTGTGGATGTGTGCACTATTTGTAAATGAACATTATACGTGTGTGTGCGTGCGCACGTGCATGCATGTGCTTATACGTACGTGTCAGGGTGTATGGATGGAGAGCAGGCATTTCATTTCTTCATGTTAACATCGTCATCCCTCAGAGTGAACTTCTTCCTCAGAACTTCAGAGATCAGAGAAGCAGAGTCCTCCTCTCTCAGTGACGTACAGCCACGGGAAAATCTACACGCATGCACACGGAGAGAAAACACAGACTTGTAAGGAAAAAGAATGACAGATGAAGAAAGAGACACAATGGAAGACATACAGAAGGAAAACAAATAATGGCAAAGATAGATAGATGGGTAGACAGATAATGCCACAGAGATAAGGACAGAAAAAGAACACTGACTGGAAGGATAGTTAAATAAAAAAAATAAATAAGACGGACAACAAGGAGGACCAAAAGAAAGAAAGACAGACAAAGATGGAAATAAAGAAAGAAAATGTCAGGGGGATATAAAGAGAAAGAAATAAAAAAAACAGACAGTCAAAGACAGATAGATGAAAGAGAGTAAGACAGAAATAAAATGTCAGGCATAGATAAATAAATAAAAAGAATAAAAGAACTGGCAGTGATGGATGAAGAAAGAAAAGGTGAAAGGAAGAGGCAGTGACAGACAAGATACAATTTGTAAAGAAATCATGAAGTAGAGGGCGCAATAGAGCAACGCTTTCCCTGAAACAGCTGGTTTCTATCCCATATGGTTACAAAAGATACAAGTCTGTATACTGCCTGTGATTCCAGAGCGCATGTGTGAGTCGAGGGCGCGTGGCTTGGACCACTCTGCACGATTCTCAGCACTCCTGTGTTACTCTTACTTATATCAGAGGAACGGTGGGTGCTAGAGCTTGTGCTCTGGGGTTGAGAGAGAAGACTTGAAAGTTGTGAGATGTCAGGTTTCATGTGTGCATGTCAAGAACTGGCAGGTGCAGGAAGGCTGTTTCTCCAAAATGGTCCCAAA
The DNA here is from genome assembly GCA_011419295.1 of Clarias macrocephalus. Classification (NCBI taxonomy): domain Eukaryota; kingdom Metazoa; phylum Chordata; class Actinopteri; order Siluriformes; family Clariidae; genus Clarias; species Clarias macrocephalus. The sequence continues at coordinate 73,056 of JAAGKR010001537.1, read as the reverse complement.
AGCGTTTTCTCCAGTGTGTCCACTCTACAAACCCCATTATAGTCTATGGAGAGTTTTGCACTGATTTCAGGGCCATTTTTTGCATGTCTCTTTTTCTGATAGGACAAATAAAGTGCAAGCTAGAAATCAAGTGGTTTGGCATGGGTACCAAACGGATTCCTCAAAAATAAATAAATAAATCGAAAATGGTGGTTTTTTTTTTTTTTTTTTTTTTTTAATGGGGGAATTTTTGTACCCCTGTGCTTGGGAGCCCTGGCTTAACATTTTGCAGGCGTCCGTGCAAAAATCAGGGCTGCCCAGTCTTGAATCAGAAAAACAGGAAATTTGGCAAAACCGTTTGTTGAAAAGTAATAGCACCCCATTCCCAGTGGGGTTCAGGGATTGGCCAGCTTCACTGTATGACACAGCCTGCCTTAATCTCCAAACTTTTTGTGTTACCATAAATACAACAATAATAGTAGGCCACCCTTCCTAACAAAGACAGAAAGTCAGTCAGTAGCAATGAAGTACAGACAGAGATAGACAGAGAGAAAGAAAATGTCAGATCGATAGATGGAAGAAAGAACGCAGGACAGACAGATCGTTAAAGTGAACTAGCCAGAAAAAAGATCACATGCATACAAAGAAAGAAGACAATTTCAAAAGTAAGGAAAAAAATTAAGGCATACATGAAAAGGGAGGGAGAGAGATAAAGCGACTTGTAATTGGTGCTATTTGTTTTGAATGACAGCTCTATCAGTGCTCTCTCTCCTTTCTGGTGTCTGTCCATCTTCTCCAGCATGTGTCCTCTCACCTGTCTTTGCTCATCTTCATGCGGTTCATGTCCCTCAGGATGTCCTTGACATCAGCGAAGCTGGTGGACTTTGACAGCGACACCGTGTCTTCCTCCTCCTCACGGAGGTCCATGGTGGGCCGGTCGAGGTCGAAAGTTGCCGATGCTGTCATGCAGACGGGGGGCACGGGATCGGGCGCTAGCTCCGGGACCTCATCCTCCTCCTCTTCCTCCTCCTCGTCCACCTCTGTGACGTCACTGATGACGAAGGAGGCGGCAGGCATCGGGTGGTACGCCGCGCTCTCGAAGGGAGCCATGGAGAATTCCATGGTGGTGTCGTCTGGGGAGAGGAGGTCTGGGGTGATGGGGTTTGAGTCTGGGGCAGATCAGAAACACACGAGGGGGTAAGAAGGTAATAATAATGAAGACGGCAAGGTATTGTAACCAGCGTGAGCGTCACAGTACCGGTCTCTCCTGCGACGATCTTGGCGATTTGTGAACGAAGGCGGCTCAGCTCGTCCTGCAGGGCGGTGGCACGGTTCAGCGCCGTGACTCCGGGTTTCCTCAGACCCTCCATGCGCTTTCCCTCACGCCGGAAATTAGGCACTGACGAGTTCCTGTGCAGCACCATGAGGGGAGTCGGCCTCCACTCCTGCCGGAAGGGACGTGTGTCGCTCCTGACCAATAGGAGAAGAGAAACTGTTTCTTAACACAATGCACCATAAACCAGTGAGTTAATCTATAGAGCTTATTAAACTATTGTGTTCTCTCACGCACACACGCACCTGACTCTAGCATAAGTTTCCTCTTCGTCAGCAGCGATCCAGGCGATGTCAGCCAGCGTGGGCACCAGGGGGCCGTCCGTGTGGCGCAGTGGGTTCAGACCAGGCAGCTCCTGAGCACATACAGACAAACACACACACCCAATTAATGAGCAGATGTTGACACAGGCATTAGCATATAAGTGTTAGGATCCGTAAGGAAGCGAGAGAGAAACAGACAGAAAGAGAAAAAAAATTCAATAAAGAATATAAAAAAAACTGAACAGAATAAAGACAAAGAATGATATGAGAAAGAATTAATAGAATGCAAAATAAAAAAGAAAGAAAGAAAAAGAATGAAGGAAGCAATAATTAATAAATAAGCAATAATTTGTTAGGCAAACATAAGTAGAAAAAAAACACCAGAAAGGAAAAACTGAAAAAGCAAAGAGCAAGAAAGAAAGAATGAATTAATAAATGAAAGGGGGAAATTAAAAATGAAATAAAGCAAGCAAGAAATAAAGAGCAAAATATTTTTTTAAATAGGCAAATAGGAGAAAAAGAAAAGAAAATTTGATACGGAAAACTAAGTACTAAGAGAAAGAAAGCATGAAAGAGAAAAAAAGTGTAAAGGCAAAAAAAAAGAAAGAAAGCATGAAAAGCAAATAAAGAAAACAAGCAGTAAAACAAGACAGAGAGGTAAAAATGCAACAACAAAGACAGTAAGAGAAATAAAAAAAAAAGCAAACAGGTAGAAAAAACATCTACTACAGTGAAATTACACAAGCCATGTGTTTGTGCGTGTATGTTACCTGGAAACAGGCTCTCGGACAGGGCTTCAGTGGCAGCGTGGAGCCGATCCTCCTCACCACACTCCGAGTTGCACCATGAGGTTTGTTCTGCCAGATAGGAATCACCTCCTGTACATGCGCGCGCACACACACACACACTATATTTCACCCAACATAATGAACCTTGCAGTGTCGTGTTCAACATCCACAGCATACAGAACATCCCACATTGACATCTCATCCTAGATGACAGCTCATCAGCTGAAACTCAATCCGAGTAAAAATCGAACTGCTATTCATCCCTAGTGATTCATCCCCTGGTTAAGAACTTGTAATCGCCCTGGACAAAAATCAGATCACTCCTTCAGCCACTGCCCACAATCCTGGAGTAACTCTGGGTAATCAACTGTTATTTTCCCCACACGTTGCTAAACTTACTCGCTCTAGTCGATTTCTTCTCTACAACATCAGAAGAGTTCGCCCATTTCTTTCCTCACAGACTACTCAGGTGCTTGATTAGTTTCTTGTTATTTGAAGACTGGACTACTGCAACACTCCTGGCAGGTTTGCCTCTGCCCATCATTTGTGCCGAGTGGCAGATCCAGAATGCAGATGCACGTCTCGTTTTCAACCTTCCCAAGTTCTCCCACACCAAACCACTTCTCCGCTCTGGCTTCCTGTAGCTACCCGCATCAAATTAAAAACCCTGATGCTTGCCTACAAAGCTAAAAATGGCTCAGCACCCACCTACCTCTCACATCCAATCATACATCGCACTGCACCACAATCCCTCTGATCCTCCAGCACTGCTCAGCTGGTCCCACCATTTCTCAGAGATCCAGGAAGACATGCATCTACACTCTTTTCTGTTCTGGCAGTGGTGGAATGAACTTCATCTAAATGTCGACGACTTAAGACATATCTGTTTCTTCAGTACTTGGGTTAAATTTTTTTTATATTTATTATTTATAACATGGATGCAGCGGTCAATCCGCCAGTGACCAGAAATGTCTGGCTTTCAGTTTGAACGGGTATCACTGGTGATCGGCCTCAATATATAACTGATTCTGTGCCGAGTGCATGAGCTTCCGAGCAGCCCAAAAGAAACAGATTTTATGGCTCTGTGAGCAAATTAGTCTCAAAATCCACACATTACACATGCTTACACCAGTCTCAACACACAATGAGCGCTTATTAGTCTTGAAAAACTTGCGCAGCAGAAGCTAGGGCTGGGGGGAGGGGTGTTCGGGTCTGTTATCTATCGCGATTATTTTGTGTGGAGATTCACGTAATTAAAAAATTTATATAAAATCGGGATATTTATAAAATCGTGATACTTACAGGATCACAACACATTGCGAATCGGCACCTTTGTTGTGAACATATTGTAGGTCCTTGGCAATTCTCATCCCTATTAGAAGCCCGGTGTTATAGTGTTAAGAGCAGAATGCGTCCACCTGTGCGCCCGCAGCCTCTCAACCCGTACGCTCACTGTCGCGTGTGAGAGTTTTGAGAATATTTCGCCATTTCTTCATCATCCTACACATGGTGCACCCTGAATTATTCACACACAGTCTGTGTTGGTTTAGAAGTAATAATTACGGCGAGTGACAGAGATAAATGTAGATTTTTGTTTAATTTAATTGGAAGTTAAATGTTAAACTCTTGTATTTGAAGTTAGTTTGTATTGTTTAAATGCTGCACCTGGTTTTTAAGTGATAAAGCTAATGTTATAAGGAACGAGCTACATTTAATTACTATTGTTCAGTTCAGTTGTGAAGCTGCTGAATAAAGCTAAGGGATAAAGCCGAGTTATGGTTCAAGGACTTGTAATATCAAATCGGGATATTTATAAAATCGCGATACTTACAGAATCGCAATATTAATCGAATCAGCACTTTGGTATTGTGATACTGTGTAGGGCAATGACTGATGATTCTCGTTGCTACTGCTGAGTGACAAAGACAAGACAAGACACTGTACCGAGAACAATGAAGTGCAAGTAATGACGCAGGGATCGAGGTGCGATTTAATGCTGAGAAAGAGTGCCGGATAAAAGCAGACAAAGAACACAAGACACAGGACAAGTCAAGACAAGATTGAGGAAGGATGCATTAACCGAAGAAGAAGAAGAAGAAGAAGAGGAAGAAAAGGTGATATTTGGGAAGTGTTGAGGGACAAGATGCTCACCGCTCCAGAGTCCATTGTAAGTAAGAGTTAAGGAAGACGAAAGCTGATTCCAAGAGTGTTCAAGATGACAGCAGGACGGAGGACATGATGTCCAGGAGTCTTCAGTCAACTGCAGTCGAGTCCTCGAGCATCTGATATGATAAGAGGATGTAGAGTGAGAGGGCGGGGGAGGGGGGGGGGGTGAGAGAGGAGGGGGGGGGGAAGCAACAATATGATAAAGAGATCTCACTCATATTAAACGTTATATCTAAACCCCTGACTTGGTGTTTAACGCTAAGTCAGGGCATTGTTGCTAGTAACCGCCCTGACCTGATAGCCCTGTTTTTAAACTTGAATGCAAACAATTCCTATAATTAACTAAGCGAATAAAATTAACTGGTAACCTCCAGTTTAAACTAACGATTATTAACCTTGCGTCACCATAAGTTGACCCTCGTTTAGCTACTAAGCCCAACAACTGCCGGTTCAACCCCAAATCCATCGCTTGACCATTCGTAGGCGCCCTACATATGTCATAGCTCAATCTTTCGCACGCAGTCATTCAAGCACCCTATGTCCAAACCGCAGCAATTTATGACACAACCGCGACCGCTGTGTTTATTAACATAAACCCGCTTAAATGTTTTGTTTATTACAAAACAATTAATACTAACCATGTGTGATTATATAAATCGACGTCTTCACCTACTGCTTGGCAATCTGTGCTTTTGTTTCTCGCAACAGAAATAAAACAAACATCTACTGCCGTGCTGATGAGAACACGGCTAACCCCACTAGCACAAGCCGGATTCGGCTCAGTAAAGTCACTCTGTAATTGGTTGCTTTTTTCCATCATAACATCCAATCAAATGCTGGGACAAAATAAAAGTTCAAAGCAAAGTAAGCAAGATAAAAGTCTTAAATAGCGTTGTGTGTTTCTAGTAAATGAAAGGAAGAGTAAAACGAAATACATTGACTAATTCTGAAGGCTATATTAACTTATAACTATACTAACTTTTATGTAAAAAATTTAATTATTCAGACATTTTTAAGTTTTACTATAACCTACAGTTCAGTCTTTGAAAAGGAAAAGCAGATTTTTGCTAACAAAATACATTAAGAGTTTTTTATGCACATACATTTAGGATGTCTTATGTTCTTTAAAACATGGTACACTCTTAATATTAATACTTCAACATATTTATTTCTAGAAATTTATAATTCATACATAAAAAGCTCATATGAATAAACTAACGAAAATCGTTTCGTATTTGACCGCACTAAGTCGCGCTCTGATGACGTAATTACACACGCAGGACCAGAACCACAACAAACTCGTGATGCGGTTTATTCCCCGCCTGTATTCCGCCAGGACTCCTTTCTAATAAAGGGATTATTAATCGTAATCGATTGATAATTTAAAAAACGTTTTTATAAAAAAAATTATGAAAAAAGAATGTGGCGTACATAAACATATCAGGACTTAAAACTAGAACGAATGTCTTAAATAATAATAATAATAATAATAATAATAATAATAATAATAATAAAATAATAATTAAAAAAAAAAAGACAACAACTGCTTCCGTGGTTGCGACGATGATGTGAGTGATCCGCGATCTATCCAGTCATTGGGCTGGCTTGTGCATGCGAGCCAATGGGAGAGCGGGAGGCGGGACTTGTCAGAATGCGGTTGGGAGGAACAATAATACGCCTGTTAAAACACATGATGGGAGAGTCTGCGCTGTCAGAGCCTGGGGTTTAACCTGCGCTGATTAACGGACAGGTCAGTTCCTGCTCTGTTTATTAGTGTTAACGTTGCCTTGTCATACAGAGGTAAGTGTAGACGTATATAGATGGTTTGTTTTATTCGTTGCTGATTAAACAATAGCAAAGCTGGGTGAGTTCTCCTTTATTTGGATTTCATCATCATGATCAAAATGAAGGCTGATTGCTTTTAATTTTGTCATCAATAGAGTCAGAATTTATTATTTTTTGTTAATGTTCATGCATTTCATCATATATAATAAAATTTGGCCTGCAATGACATTGTATCCAAATACAATAGTTATTATACATATAATTTTGGATTATTTCTGTGGGACTTCGTTCCCATACATTCTGTAGAGCATTTATGAGGTCAGGCACTGTTGTTGGACGAAAAGGCCTGGCTCGCAATCTCCAGTTCATCCCAAAGGTGCTCAACGGGGTCGAGGTCAGGGCTCTGTGTGAAGGCTGTCAAGTTCTTCCACACTGAACTCATCAAACTATATCTTTATAATCCTTGCTTTGTGCATTGGTGTCCAGTCATGTTGGAATAGAAAATGGCATCCCCCAAACTGTTCCCACAAAGTTGGAAGCAAAGCGTTGTCCAAGATGTCTTAGTATGCTGAGGCATTAAGATTGCCCTTTCGCTGGGGATAACGGGTCTGATTGAAACACCTGAATTCAATAATTAACAGATTTGGCCAAATACCTTTGTCTATATAGTGTATGTACTATTTGTGGTGTCATTATTTTATCCCTGCTGCAGTGCACTTTTACAGGAAGTACGTGACTGAATCCTAAACAATGTCCTACTGATCATAGAGTGTAACAAGGCTTTATAAAACCTAATTTCTGTCTGGTCAGTGATCCGATCTCATTCATATCTGTATTTCCTTGCTTCCTTGGTTTAATAATTGTAACCTGCAAATTTCACTGTATAAGCTTACATTTTACTTTTTTTTTTATTTTCAATGTCATTTTGTTTGTGTATTTATGTAAGAGTTAATTTAAAAATGAACTCTGTCACAAAGCAGATTTACAGAAACAAGCAATTATAGAAATATGTTAGAAAATATACTGAAAAAAAGTGTAGACTATCACTAACTATCAGATCCCTGACGAGCAAGACAAGCAAAGATAAGGTCCCTGAGAGTGAGAATAAGAAGAAACCCCACTCAGAAGTGAACCTCATATGACTATAAATCAGTCCATTGTCTATACGTGTGCTATGAGTTTAAAAATTAAGTATAAGTATAATGTGTGAGGTCAATGTATATCTAGTGCATAGTGCAAGCAGGGGTTTGTTTTTCCAGTGAGATTATTATTATTGTTTTTCACATGCATGCTCTGTGACAGTTCACAAAGTTTGGATTTTAACCGACTCCAGATTTTGGCCTGCAGAGTGAAATATCACTGTTAAATAGATTACGGACCTCCACTGCAAAAGTGGGGACGTCACTTACAGTCTTCAGCTGTACAATTTTGGTGTTCAGTGTGGAGTCAGATTTCTGGTCTTGGCTAAAGGCAGTGGACTCTAATGCTGTTGTAGCCCATCCTCCTTAAGATTTTGTAAATTATGAGATGCTTTTCTGCTCAACACAGTTGTACAGAGTAGATAGAGATGAGCAATAACACAATGCAATGCCTGACCTTTTTTTTTTTTTTTTTTTGCACCATCTGGCAGCAAGATGGCACTGGCACTCACTCTCTTACTCATTCCCCATACGGCTTATCCTGTTCACGCCACCATGCCAAGAAAGTCACTAAGATGATTTTTAGTGTCAGAAGCTTTTGAACGATTTTATATCTTGCTTTGCTGATACACGATTTTCTGTTCAGATAAAAATTCTTACTAAACAGGTCTACTGGCCTTCCTAATAACGACTCAAGTAAGTATACTGTGTGTCAAATATAAGATTTGACATATTATTGCGCAGTAATAATACTAATAATAGAATAGATTCTTTTTTTCTTCACAGCTTGTTTCTGTTTCTAAGGAAGATGAATGAAAAGAGGAATAAGACGATGGAAATGAAAGTGAATTTCTTCGACTCCTTTCTTGTCCATTGAACACCTGCTTCTGGATTTTAGTCCAAACAACACAAAAGCGATGGAGAATAAACAGAGGGACAAGACAAGAGGCGGATACTTCGGCAATGTCAAGAACAGGTCAGCTCTTCTGTGTATACTGTATAACTTGTATTACTGTAGCTTTCAGCAGCAGGAGTCTGATAAAGGACCTGAAGGATGTTGGAGGTTGTAATAATATTATATATATATATATATAATAACACTACATTTGAACCAGCCCATGTTTTAATACTGTTCATTCTGCAAATTTAGGGCCGGACAATATGTTGATATAATATCGATATTAAGATCATTTTAGTAATTGCAAATGTTAAAATTTAGTGCTTAAAGGAGTAGTCGGCAATACTACCACAGCGTTCATACATGCCTCAATGAAAACTCAAAAAAAAAAAAACTGGACTAGCCGACTTATATTTACATTACATTTAGGCATTTGGCAGACACCCTTATGCAGAGTGACTTGCATTTTTATCTAATTACACATCCGAGCAGTTGAGGGTTAAGGGCCTTGCTCAAGGGCCCAACTTGGTGGTTGTGGGATTTGAACCTGTGATCTTCCGAACCGTCGTCCAGTGCCTTAACCACTGATCTACCCCTGACCCCTAATATCAATATAGACATACAGCATAAAACACGCCTGTTGTTGCTGAGTGGCGGGAATAGTGTTGTGTGTTGCGGTCTGCACCACTTTGTTTGTTTCCCGTTTATAGAGCCAGGGCTGATAACTAACACCAGATGTTTTCTTCCAGCCCACATCAAATGAACAACATGAAAGGTATTTCCTGAATTTGACAAAAAGTGTTTTAGATTAAAATCTCTTACTCCTCCTTTAATCTTTATTTCATTTTAATGTAATATTTTTATATTATTTGTAAATTTAAAAGCAGAGTTAATCACTCAAAATGTTAACACTTTTGTACATCCCCCCCGTTCACTGGTGCATAATTGTCTAATTAGTTCTTGTGAATAAAAAAAATTATCCATAAAGTTGTGCACAAAAAAAAACACACCAAAATTTTTACATTTATTTTTAATGCTGGGAATTTGGAAATTTGTCCATAATGTACCATAATTAATATCCTGCCTTTAAGAATCAGGCTAGGTTACTTTTTACTCTCTCCTGGTTAAGATGTAACATAATGTGCAGTTTTGTGTATATATATATATATATATATATATATCAATAAATAAAGTTTATAGCACTTTCGCTTTCGCACTGCATCGTTTACCAAACAGTGTCTGTTAATGTTTAGCAATTTATTTATGTGCATTCTGGCTGTGATGGGTTTATGATATCGATCCTTCCCTAATGCTGACCTCCAGGCTGGGCACCAGGCTGCCGTCGGGCTTCACACAGACTCCGGGCTTTGTCACAGGGCCGTGGGATGCCTCAGTTAGTGCTAACGCAAGCCGGGACATTACTGACACCGGGCGGCATCACATCCGTAACCCCAAACTCAGACAGTATTACCTCAAAGGTGAGGAGAAGACAACAACAACAACTCCACTTCTACCTTTATCAACAACACCAACAACCCCACTATTGCCAGCAACAACACCTCCACCAACAACAACTCTACTATAATCATCAACACCTCCACCAACAAAAACAACCATTAACATCTTCACACACAACTGCGCTACTACCATCATCAACACCTCGAGAAACAACACCACCAACAACAATCCCACTACTTCCATCAACACCTCCACCAGCAACAACAACCCCAGTACTGCCATCAACACTTCCACCACAAATAACACCACCACCAACTCAATGGACTTTTTTTAAAGTTACATTTATCATAAAATGTCTTGTACACTATGAATATTGTATTAGTGCATGGAATTATTATTTATTGTTTCTTCTATTAGTGGCTGTAAAGATATGAATTTTTTAACCCCCAATAACTTGGGGACATATATCTTTTTAACAAATAAGACTTGGATGTCACTAAAATCTAAATCGGTGCATTTCTCTAATCAGGGCAAATCAGAAATGCATAAAAACACACAAACAAACAAAAAAAGCGGATGTAGAGGCTAATTATTAACAAGCTGTTTTTACTCACAGAGGCTGCTTTTCCATCTGACATTTCAACGACAAAGTCACTGCAGTCATTAGCAGAATCTAGAACAAGCGATGAGCAAGGGGTAAGTAACACACACACACACACACACACACACACACACACACACACACACACACACACACACACGCTATGACCTATGATTACACCCCGATACTGTATAGAGAAAGCAGGTACTGTACATACTTAGGTGATGTAACTTCACACGCAAGTGAGCCGGTCAAAGGTCACAGACACGCCGCGGCGCTGAAGCGCATTTTCTCACACAGGTTTACTGTCAGATATTTGTGTTTATGGATACTCAGAAATTCCTGCTGAAGCTTTACAGTGGAGTGCTGTGGTCCAAAAAGGATTTGGTAATTACGAATAAATAATTCATGATGATAAGTGATGATAAACTGCGTGAACCATAGCTCAGATAAAAAAATGTTAACTGGCTATAGAGTTGAGGAAACGACTTGTTAAACACTGAGCCTACATTTACACAACACAGTACAATCTACTGGATCTGGCTTTGTTCAGTGACTAGCTGATTATAAAAACTAGCATTATAAATCCTCGTGCTAAATAGTGACCCTAGGTTTGCTAATTAATAAAACTAGATTGATAGAAGGCATTCCTGAATACTTAACATGTATACTCCTTCATAAGTATGTACTATATGTTATTATTAATTGTGTTGATGTTAAGTATTAAAATTAGGTTTATAGAAAGTAATGAAACAAAATAGCTGAATTTTTTTAGGTTTATGTAAAAGTGTGTTATTAACTAAAATTAGCATTGTACAATACTATACTCATTCCTTAATTTGGATTTGTAGCCTGTAATGCTAATAACTGAAACAAGATTTGTTTAACACCTTTTGTAATGAACAAATATTTAGCTAAAGACTGATTTCTGATTCCAGAATCTAGCTTTAATTAATGCAATGATTCATTTAAGTAGAAATCCGCGCTAGCTACATTGTATAGTGCTTTCTACATACATCTACAGTTATTTTTTAAAATACTATGCTAGATTCTGTGGTTAGCAATAATTTCTACATATCTTTCTAACTCTTTAGCTTTATTATTTAGCTTTATTTCTATGTAAAATGTTAACTAGACTCAAGCTTTCGATTATCTTGGCAATTCCTAAGTGCTAATTTTCTAGACTGTAATGCTAATTACAGAAACAAGATTAGTAATGACAAAGATTCATTTTTACCATCTTGGTAATGGTTGAATCTAGCTCTGGATGGTGAATTTGCTCTAAAGAAACCAGTTTAAATGTATTGATTAAAGTAGATATGTAGATATCCTTGCTAATCACTGAACCTAGCTTTATATACCACAGTGTACAGTGCTTTTATAGCATTGTAAAATATCTCGATAACTTCTGAATCTAGCGTCTTATCTGCCAAATGTAGCCTTATGTAACAGAATGTTTATTACCGAAATGAGCTTTGCATGTACAGTATGTAATGCTAATACCTGAAACAAGCTTCCTACAAAGCCTTTGTTATGATACACTCAAAGTTTTTTAGAACAGCTCGCTAACTGCCTCATCTAGCTTTCATAAATGAATAAAACTAGTTTTATAGTGAAATTAATTAACGAAACAAGATATGTAGACGTTTCTCCTAAAGACTGAAGTATTGTATTGTATCTGTATAGCATTGTAGTGTTTATGTAGGATATTTATCTTAATGTAAAACTTTGTAGTGAACTGAAATCAGTGGATTTTGTAGCGTATTATTAATTTATAGCTTCATAAAAAGCAATTGTAATAACAAGTGTTGTATAAGACCTTTGTAATGACAGATTTGAAGATTTGTGAACATCTTCAATGCTAGTGTCTGAACATTCCAAATCAGGCTAATTGCTAAAACTAGGTGTGCTAATTATTGAAAGTAATGTAGAAATCCCTGCTAAGTATTGTATAATTTTATGTGTATAGCATTGTGTGTGTCAAATCTAACTTGTCAAATCTTTGTTCTCATTTAAAATTTATAGATTTTGTAGGTTGTTAGCTAATTTAAAGGCTAGCTTCATGTGCGATGCTAAAGTGATGCTAATGACTAAAACAATCTTTGTTTAACACATTTGTAATGACAGACTTTAGCTTTTCTGAGCATCTTTCATTAGGGCTACTGAAATACATTCCTAGCCTTGCTAACTATTTACCAAAGTTACTAAAATATTATATATGTGTGTGTTTTTGTTTGTGTGTGGTGTTAAACAGGTTCATCATGAAGACACAGTCTTTAGTATAGCCTCTCAGTTTAGTGGCAGACAAGCAGGCACCACCTTAATCTCAGAGGTACACACCATACTCACTGATTTTATTATGTACTTGGTTGTTGTTTGTGTTGTATTGTGCCGCCATGGCTATTGTTGTGTTCTGTGGTGACCGATTTCCCAGGATAACAGAAGCTATTTATTCCCCATGGTGTGTCACTGGGGGAATGAAAGATGAGCAACTCTCATAAAAAGCTGCATTTGTCTTGTGTTCCATCTTGCTCGTAATGAACTTGCTCATGATGATGAATAACAGGATTCCTGCAGCACAAGGCTCAGAAATGTTGGAAAATTATTGTAGTGCTTGTAGAAGAAAATATAGAGAGCTGGAATAAGGTCACAATCACAAGCTGGCATTTGTATTAAGGTTAGAGATGAGGTGAAATTATATGTATATACTATGTAATAACAAAAATCTCATAAACAGCACCATAAACAAAAACAAACACACCACAACCAACAACAAATCTACTAGCAAAATCAGCAACAAGACCAACAATAGCAAATCCCACCCCACTACGAAATAACAAGGAACTCTCCAATAACTACGCCCCCACTGACATGACCACCAAGAAAACCGGCACGAACACAAATAACTAATTTCACACCACCACCACTATCTACACCAGCAACCACTACCACTACTAAGAATAAAACCGCTACCATCACTAACAATTCCAACACATCAGGGATAACCCCTAGACTGCGCCTTGCGCCCAAAGACTTATTGGTTTTGGACTTCATGTCCCAGAATGCACCTCGGTCAGGTTTGGGGGGCACTTAGCAGAACCGAGACGACTAATTGGCTGATTGACTATAAGTAGCCATGTTTTGAATGAATTCTTTGTCTTGCATCTGTTGGAAAGCTGTTTTGTTCTGTTTTGTCACGCTGCCTTGCCATGCTTCATGTTTTCTTTTAGTTCATGTTTGGTGTTTGTGTTTATTAAAAAACATCATGTCTCAACCTCTACACTTATTCCTCGCCTACGACAACCCTACAAACGTGACAACCAATAAGAAGCAGAACAACAACATTTAGCAGACACCCTTATCCAGGGCGACTTACATTGTCGCAGAGCAGGTGAGAGCCTAAAGAGCCCAACAGGGATAACTTGGTGGTTGTGGGATTTGAACCTGGGACTTTTTGAACCGTAGTCCAAGGCCTTAACCACTGAGGTACCCTTGACCTTGCAACCAACAGATAAACACGACAACAACAAACTCACTGCCCTTGAACTCACTGCCAAAAAAAGGCCAGAACCAACATCAATAACTTTATCACCACCACCTACATCAAAAACCAAAAAACTACTAACAAACTAATACCACCACCAAAACCAACCCCGTTACCAATAACAAACACACAACCAAAACCAGCAAAACCACTACAGCTAATGACAAACACCATCAACACTTTTAATACCAAGCAAACCACCAGTGACAACATCAGCAACAAAATCAACAACAAAAATCTAATCACCATAAACACCGCCAACAAACGGAACAACAGTAAAAGCACCATCACCACCACCGACCCCATCATGAACAACAAACAATAAAACCACTGCCACTACCATCGCCACCAACAAACACACAGACAATGACATCACCAACATCAATAACAAAAATCTCATTAATTCCAAACCAGCCTCTGACTAACTACCACCAATAACATCACTACCAGCAGTAACAGGCACATCACTAGTGGCATTACCACTGACAGCAATAACAAAAACACCACCAACAATAGCATCAACAGCAAACACACCACCATCATTAACGATCTCAACAAGAGTAAAACCATCACCACCAATACCATAATGTATATTGATATGCAGACGGTTTTCCCGGTCAGGTCCTGTTCGTATAGTGGGGTTTGGGGGTAACACATTGTAATAAAACCAGCAGTATCATGTGCCATGTGTGACTGTATTTTAAGTTGTTATTTTTTTATTTTAAATAAATAAACAGATATAATGGTGTTAGGAAGCTACTAAATCGTCTCACTTCTCTCAGTGACTTTGCTCAATCCCAAACTATGTTCTTCCCTTTCTGTTACCTACATACTGTAAGCCTCATAAAGAATCATAAAGAAGCAAATGTGACGCAGGCGACACTCAGTGATTTATCACCATTGTTCAGCAGTTCATGATTATCTCCTCAGCCACAAACTCAGCATTTGTTGTTCCTGTATCGCTGTAGAAACCCTCTGCCGCGATGCTCCCTGACCTTTCTGAGCCCAAACTGGACGCTATTACCCCAACGACCCCAGTGTCCCCATCCACAGATGCCGAATATGACAAGCTGCTGGTGAGCATCGTTTTCTGTTTTGTTCTTTCATGTTCTCCAACTGATTTTAGATCAAGCACAAACCTGGAAGTGTGTGAGTGTGTGTGAGAGAACAGAGAATAGCATTTACCATGCTAGAGGACTGTGGTACCGAGTAAAAAAGAGAATGACTTAATCTCATTAAATCAGGAACAGATGATTTAACCGTTACAGAGGGTGTTCATAGTCTTATGACACTATGAGGTTTTATAATGACGAAGTGTGTTTATTTTTTATCTATATTGTTCCTACAAATGTTTAAAAAAGATTACGCAGCTACCACTGCAGAATAATTACAAAAAATTTATATAAAGAAAAAAGTAAAAATGTTACAAATTTTAACTGATAAAAAAATGTTCAGACATTTAAAATAACTATATCTCACATCGATATCACACAGGATATTTGTTGATCGATTGATTATGATCCATTGATTGTAATTATATTAAATGATGCATTCGTCTTCAAGAAAAATAACAACAGCGGGCTCCAGTGTAAATAAAAATCTGAACTGAATAAATATCGCCTGTGTTCCTTGCTGTTAGGACGTGGAGGCGGTGCCATTACCTGACGGACAGCTCTGCCTGTTGGCTCTACCACCCGAGTGCACACAGGAGGCGGGGCCGGCGGACCTGCCGTGTCTCAAGTTGTTCAGTCGCTTCATCACCGACCGCAAAGTGAGTTCTTGCTGTGAAGCTACTTTTAACCATTCTCGCTTTTTCTAACAAAGTCCCATCTGTCTGTTTCTAGGGCGTGGTTTCTGGCATTCTCCTGGTGGCAGCCAATAAGATCTTCTTTGACCCGCATAAGTCCCTCCCCCTGGTTCAGGAGCACGGCTGTGAGGAGTATCTCTTTTCCTGTCCGGTGGACAATCTGTCCTCCGTCACGTTCTTCTCGGATATTGCTCACGTTCACTTCAGCAGGTCCACTCAGAGGTGTGTAGCTCTCGGTGTAATGATCTGAACACCAGTCAGAACCATGTGAACATCCAAAAGACTCGTAGTGGAGTGTTACCACGTGGAGTGTAGGAGCTGACTTTCTACAGCAGCTTCATGTTCGACTTCCTGACAGCTAAGAACAGAAATCTGGGGTTATATTATCAGTCAGTCGTCTGTTTTGTACTATCGCAGGTGGAAACGCCATAAGAAAGCACTGAAGGGTAAAACTATAAAAGACCCTGGAATCACCACAACCCGAGCCAAGATAGAGTCTGCGTCCACGCTGGGATCTGCTGTGACATCCGACGTGCAGGAGGACACGGAGGCGCTCGGTGCGGCCGAGGACGAGGTCGGGGAGAGCAGGGACATGGCTGAGGTCGAACAACAGCTGGAGCAGCTCTCGCTGGAGCTCAACACCGGGCAGCGGATGCGTTCAGACGAGCCGCTGTCAGGTAAACAATGTAGTCAGAGGAGGTGTTTATACACTGTGCACAGTATATATAGCTGCTCTACTCAGTTTCTAAGCTTTCTCCAGGACGCACTATGATGTTTGTGAGGATGCGTCAGAAGCCCCAGGTCATCAAGAAGAAGGGTTTCGGGATGCTGGAGCTCGGAAAAGGAAAATCAATGCCGTGTAGAGATGCCTGGTTCATCCTGCAGCAAGAGAGGTAACAGGCAAAGCCTTAAAGCAAGCCTTATGTTTAGTCCTGTTGTAGATATTTTTAGACATTATAATCAGGAGCCCTGGAGCAATCCTCATCATGATCTTCGTCATTCTGCTAAAAGTGTGTTTGCCCTAGTTGCCTTTTGAGGAAAATAAGGAAAAGTATTTTTGTGTACATTGTATTTAATTAATGCAGTAATTGCTTTGCATGTGTGTTCCTACAAAAAAGTGAACGCAATATTCCTCATACAGATTATAGTACAAAAAATCCCAAACAAGTTTGGAGTTATTTTATACATCCTAGAACAATACTGGATTAAAAAAAAATAATGCATGAGCGTCACGATGGTGTCACTGTTTTCAGTGTGTTTGTCGTGCGTCTCTGTTGAATATAACGCAATCGAGCACACAAAAGATGCAACACAGGAACGGCCCCTAAAACAGTCAAAATACACGGAAGCCTAGTGTGAGAACTGACACAATCAGCTGCCTAAACCTTTGCACAATAATGGTCACTAGACGCAGACACTGACCTTTCTTTCGCGTATTAAGCGATTAAACTCTCGTTTTCCTCGCCCGCAGGACTGAACATTAGCACACTGGGTAATTTCTGAATAGGCGCCTGTTAGCCCAACCGGCTGTCAATGCTGCCATGGCAACGATGTCAAACAGCGGAACAATTACATTTAGCCTTAATCTTGGGCCGGGATCACTGTAACAATCTCCACAACTAAACTAAAAGTTTATTAGGAAGTCTAACATTTTTATTTTAAAGTAGAAAACATACACTTTATTATTACATAATATTATTACATTCCTAAGTTGAGGGGCTCCAGACTTTAAGAAGCCCTGATGAACATTTATAGTAAAAGTGCATTTAGATTTTTATTGTCTCTATTCATGGTCTTCATGGTCTTCATTGTTTTTCTGTGCAGTTCAGACGAGTTGTACGCCTACTTGAGCCACCACCGGCCTGACCTTTGCATCCTGGAAGGAGGAGGCGAGGAAGAGGACGCAGAGCGGGACGAGGACGACTTTGTGATTCTCAGCGATGGAGAAGAGGAAGAAGAGGAATTCAGCAGAGATGGCCGCACTGGAGATGAGTGGGAGGTGTGTGAGGAAGTGTATCAATTTTTTTTAAGTTTATATGCATTGGACTCTTATTCAAACAGTAGGTGTGTGTGTATGTGTGTAGATGGTGTGTGTAGAGGACAGCAGGGTGAAGGAGTCGCTCTCTATAGACAAAGAGCCTGATGGATTGAGTGACATCGTGAAGCAGAGCCTTATACTGAATGCACAGCAGGTTCGAGAGGTCAGAACACACACATACACACACACACGATAATGGATTCTGAAAGAGTGTATATTTTAAAATCAAATTGGTATAAAAATGTCATTTCTTTATTTGTTGTGTCATCAGCTGTCCAGAGAGCTGCCGCCTCGTACAGTGGGTCACGTGTGGAGATTAGCCTACAGCACGAGCAAAAACGGTGCCAGTCTCAAAACCCTCTACAGGAAGCTGAGCGCCTCAGACTCACCCGTTCTCCTGCTCATCCGAGACGACAACGAGCAGGTCAGACGCTAATGTCCAGTCTTATCCTGTCTCAAATTATCCTCAAAAAATTTTACATTTTGTGTAAAAACATGATTAAAATCATCTGATCATAGCAGGTTTTATTAGTAGGCAAATACAACCTCAGACGAACATCATCATACAGGATAACTTTTTTCCCCATGCCAGTATTTGTTTAACAAGAATAAAGCAGAAAAGAAAAACGTGGGAAAAACGTACCCCCGATTCAACAGCTTAGATCCAGCCTTTGCAATAATGTGAAGTAATTGTTTCCTGTATGACTGATAAGTCATGTGGTCTGTTTGGGCATTCACACAGCTCTGTTAAGGTCCCACCACAGCAAGGTCTGGACTTTAACTAGGCCAGTCCAAAACTTGATTCTTTTATTTTTCAGCCATTCTGATATAGATTTACTGGTGTGCTTCGCATCATTGTACTGTTGCATGACCCAGTTTCAACCAAGTTTTAGCTGTCGGACAGTTGACTTCACATTTGCCTCTAGAATACTCTGGCATACAGAGGAGTTCATGGTCGACTCAGTGAGTGCAAGGTGCCAAGGTCCTGTGTCTGCAAAAAAAAAAACCTAAATCATCATCCCTCCAAGGCCATACCTGACAGTGGGCATGAAGTGTTGATGCGGCATGAGATGAAATGCTGTTTGGTCTCATCTGTTCATAGGACATTGTATCAAAAGCCTTGTGGTTTGCTCAGTTTTGCAAACCTCAGTCATGCTTTTTTGTGCTTTTTTTTTTTACAGAAGGGTCTCTCTGCTGGCAACCCTTCCAAGCAAACCGTGCCTATTCAGTCTTCTTCTAATTGTGCTGTAATGGACTTTAACATTTACTTTGCTCAGTGAGGCCTGTAGGATCTGAGATGTAGCACTTTTTTTCCTTTCGTATTTCTCTGACCATTGCGCGGCCTGACCTTGGGATGAATGTGCTGGTACGTCCAGTCCTGAAAGAGTGGCAATGTATCGAATGCTTCTTACATGTGAATAATATTTCCCACTGTCCAAATTGCTTGGAAACGGTTTTCTAACCCTTCCCAGATTGATATGCAGCAACAGTTTCTTCTCTAAGACTATTGATTAGGTCTTTTCCTCTTGGCATTGTATTAAGACACACAAATGCTCCAGACCACCAAACCTCTGCTTTTATGAAGATCTGCACACATGCTGATGATCAGTTAATCAAGGGCAGATGATTAGCTGCTCCTGTGGAAGCATAAAGAGGTCATTAGTAATGGCACAGTGAAAAAGTGAAGAATTTGTTGTTTGTCTGTGGTTGTATTTGCCTAATTCTAAGACCCGTTATGATCAGATGACTTTTATTATGGTTTTACACAAATAAAACATGGAATTAAAAGAGGAGGCTCTAACTTTTACACATGGCTGTATAAACATTCACATTAATTATTAACAATCACCTGTATATCCTTCATTTTCTCTTTGTCTCTCTCTCTCTCGCTCTCTCTTTTTTCTCAGGCGTTTGGTGGTTTCCTCTCTCACCCTTTACACCCGAGCGACACTTTTTACGGTACAGGAGAGACCTTCCTCTTTCTCCTTCACCCTCGATTTAAGGTAGGTGCACAGATATCCTTATTATATCTTTTATTTTATGTTTTGACATATATTATTTTTGAAGAAATTATGAAGAGACAAGGTTTTTGGTTTGCGGCATTTGAAGATGCTTGTAAGATTATACATATTGCTTGATATTGACCTTGATTTGTCCTTAATTGTGATTGGAACCAAAACGTTTGCTCACAAACATGGACGAAGATACAGGAAGAAAAGAGAATTAATTAGTTACAGTCAATGCTGCGTATTTGAAAATATACTTTGTTTGTATCTTGATTTTAGTCACATAACTCAAATAGGACATGCTTTATCTAGATCACTACAAAACACACAAAAGAGACTCTCTAGGTGTATTTTCCTCAGTCTCTGAGCACTTATCTCTGTCCTTCCTCTTTGCTGTCACATCTGTCTCTCAGTGCTTCCACTGGACAGGTGAAAACTCCTTCTTTATTAAAGGTGACCTCGACTCCTTTGCTGTCGGCGGTGGAAGGTATAAGCTTCTTGCAATCAGATGTTTACACCTATATTTAATAATTACATCACAGCATGTTTCAGTAACTCACACCATGCAGTAGTTGTATTCAGTATTATCTTCTTGATGCAATCGCTAGAGGTTTGCAAAAATGTGCTGTAAGGTATATAATGTAATAATAATGGTAACAATATTTATGTTTTTTCTCAGTTTACGTTTTCAGGTTAAAACATCTAACTACTGTAGTTAGTTATGTAACACAAATGAAGCCTAAAGTTTTAACAAACCATTAATAATTAATAGGTATTTATTTTTATAGTACTTAAATATTTACTATTCTCTGAACTTATTCAGAAACGAAAATGCTAAACGCGCAACTTCCAGTACTGCTAATCACTTTTAATGCAAATGCGCCCTCTTGTGGTGTGCATATTAATAGATATTTAAGCTCCAGAGAAATAAGATGCAAAACAAATATCTTTTTTGGTTAAATTCTTAACAGCAATGAATTGATTAATCATTAACATCACTCATTGACTTGCATGCAAATTAGAAAATATGCATATGAAATTCAGTCTAATCAGTTATTTTTATTGCTATATGTTTTTTTTCCTCCTTTGGTGACAGTGGACATTTTGGCCTGTGGCTGGACGAGTCTCTGTACGTGGGAAGGAGCAGCCCGTGTTACACCTTTAACAATTGCAGCCTGTCTGAGAAGAGTGACTTCAGGGTGCTGGAGCTAGAGGCTTGGACCTTCTGGTGATCTCACAGTCCTCCTGATTTGAGCTGGAAAAGGGCTGATTGGTGGCAGAGTGAGAGTCAGGGAGAAGACTTGCTAAGATCTTGAGGATCTGCCAAAGTTTGTGAAGTTATGGAATGGAAAAGCAATATTTGGATGAATTTTCTTTTTATTGAGGACGTTATGTGCAATGCTAAGGCAAAAAAACAACAACAACATCAACATCATACATTTTACATCCTTATGACTGAATCAGGTCATCAACCAAGAACCACCTGATTGCAGATATAAAACCTCGTCTATATGAGCGATAAATTCTCTGTGACATATAGCTTCTTAGCTGTGAATGTTACGTATTTTGATGTATTTCCTTCTAAAACAGGAAGTGACAAGTTGAAACGCTTCATTGATTTACACACCAGCCAACAGCATTTACGATAAAAAAGGTTTACACCCACCCACTCGTTCTGACCGACTCTATCAGCAGTTTAGCTAGTTAGCTAAATATGTAGAACAGCCAAAAGTTTAACAGGAGACATTTACTGAAAAAAAAAACTTGAAGGAAATGTGTTGTTTTGTCTGAGGAACATCCAGCATTGAAGAGCCGAGGACACACCAACAAACCTTGTTTGCTGCTAATGGGCTAATATGCTAATTATAGTAGCTACCACATTGCAAGACCTGCTTTTATATAGGTGCAGAACATACGATTCTAGAAAGCATTAATCGCCAAAAACTGAAAAAAAAAAATTATTATGGAAATTAGAGATGGAAATATATAGATGGAGATTAAAGAAACATTATACAATAATGTTGATACAGAAAGGTATTGAATTGTTTAGATTTTTCTGTACTGTTACTTTTGAGGTCATGAAATCTCAAAGACTCTGCATTTATCCATTATCTCGGTAGTTTTTGCAGAGATGTGCGAGAGCACATATAGGTCAATACAAGAGAAGTCACTACTAAACTAATATCCTTTGTTTTTGTTTATTACAAAGTAATTAATACCAAAAAAAAAAAAAGATTATTTAACTATTTATTATTAATCCTGCCTTCTGCATTATGATTGGTTAGAAAAATTTATTCTTGTCTATGATTGATTAGAAACCTAGAGCACAGTTAAGCACAATATTCATTAATTATTAAATCTTAGGCTTACTTTAAACTACAGTTATGTAGAATGAAGTGATTTACATAGAATAATGGTGTTTCTAAAATGAATAATAAAATAAACAATTACACGCGGCATGGTGGCTCAGTGGTTAGCACTGTCATATTGCACCTCCAGGGATGAACATTCGATTCCCGCCTCGGGTCTGTGTGCATGGAATTTGCATGAACGCTGCTTCGTGCCATAAGTCTCCTGGTGACTCTGTATACAGGATAAAGCAGTATAGACAGTAAGTGAGTAAGAATTTTTAAAACGGTTAGCAAGCTTGTATGAGGTTATGATTGGTTAGAAGAATTCAGTCTCGTTTATGATCGGTTAGAAATCTAGAGCACGGACGCTGGACTTAATTTGTGTCTTTAAGACACTCAGAGGTATACGAGTAACTCTGGGTTTTGCAAGATCTTCCAATAAACTTTTTTTTTCCCCTCTACTTAAATTTTTATGGATAAGTTTTTTCTTTCATGTCCCTTTGGGGGCTCCATATGATCTGGAGGTAACATTACAGAAAAATACATAACTCCTAACCTTTCTGACTGCCTAATTTGATGATATTTGTATTTAATGTCTGCAAGTGCAATTTGTACATTTTACAGATTTAAGGATTCAGATCTCCTTAAAGTGTTTATATAGTAAAGTATGTTGGAAAGCTGTCACAATAGACATATCTCGAGTATGTAAGTACATTGTGGCCATTTATCATTTATTGCGATATTACTAATTTATCATCATAAACCGCAGCCCTATAGCTGTTTATAAGTATTGTATTGGTATAGATAGCACCAGTGAAAGGAACCAGGTTTGGAAACCTACAACCTTCTGAATCAACAATTTTAGTTTATCTTAAAGAGTCTCACACCTTGATGATTTGCTTAAGCTGCCTTTAAACCAAGACTAAATATTCTGTAAGCACTTAAACAAACTGTAAACCTGCACTGATGTTTATTAATAATAATAATAATAATAATAATAATAATAATGATGAAAAAAAAATTTTTTTTTACTTTTTCTTTTCCTGAACAGCAAACGTTATTTCCCATTTGCTTATTCAAAAACTAAACAGAAAAGACACATTTTTCTCTTTAAACTTGAATTAGTCAAATCCTGAAAACCCATTTTTCCAGAACATTCCAGACGGGATGCAAATTGCCAGGGTCACCCAATACGATATTATCACGATACCTATGTGCCGATTCAATCTGCATTGCGGATATCACAATTTGATTAATTTCCGATTAGAATTTTCAGATTTTGTTACAATCTAAACAAACTTATAATTTGCCCTATAGCAAATTCATGGAATGATGTTCTGCCTGCCAGCATGTGAGCACTTTAGAGTGCGGGATTATAGAATAATGGCACCACCAGGAATGCAACCAAAATATACATTTAATAATTATTTTTATAGAAGGATTTTGGCATCAGTGTGCCAATACATGAATTGCCACACACACACACTCTACATTCTAGATAGATTCAATGCCGAGTAGCAGATAGAGAATCTTCTAGAATGTTGTAGAACTTATGAGAATTTTCTAGAACTTTCCATATGGTCACCATTTCAGTTTAGTTCTAGCTGCCCGAGTGAACACATGGACAATTTAATGCCATCTCTGATAAAAAAAATACAAATAAAATGATCAGAGATGGCATTAAGAAGCTGCCAACATTCTCCAGCTGTAGTGGAATCTGGAGCATACAAGACACATTTTAGCACTTTGAGCACCACTACCGAGCAGCGTATAATGAAAACATAATGGGAGACAACTAGTATATTTAAGGACAGATAAGTGATTTGCATTACAGGTCACAAATCTCACTCACTTCTAAACCTTTTTGTATAACTTTAGTATGAATACATGTAACTCTTGATTCATATGTTGTTTTATTCAGATCTTATCTAAATGAAAATGTCAAGTTTGAAGGGAATAATGGCCTAAACATAATAATGTTCTCAACTGTTACAACCGAAGCAATTAAGAAATAGCACCTGCTTTCCAGGAACAAGATTTGTGTTACATAGCGAAAGAAATGAGCCAGAATTTCTAATACAGACTTGCAGATCCGCAAGTGCTTCAGGACAAAGTTATGGCTAAATAACCTGCATTTAAATACTAAAAAACATTATTTAAAAATATGCACGGGATAAAGCTGTGATGGTGCGAGCACAATGAACGGGAACGTAACTGTTTTATGGATACGTTTTAAAATAGAGGTTACTTTTTAAAACCTGTTTCACAAGAATCACCTTAAAAGCCATCATCATCATCATCATCATCATCATCATCATCATAGCTTTAACATGCGACGGGCATCTGTTAATAAAGTTCATTAGCTAACACAAAGCTGTGTATTGGGTTTGAAATCGAACCTGTATTTAAAAAGGGAATTGTTAATAAGCGTGTCGCACCTACACCTCAACAATGTAACTACTATACTGTATGTATATAAACAATAAATGTGACTCTTCAAAATAAATCCTTGAGAAACATCGACTACAAAAAACATGTAGAAAAGCTCTTTATTTTCTGGTACACCATTTAACTCCAAAACAGATACATTTATCCGGGGAAAGTATTCATTTAGTAAACACTAATGATAAACAGGACACATCGGATAACACAAATTCGCACAGATTTTCTCTCACCACAATTGTTCTAGAGGTTTCATGCCTGTTTGGTCTTCCTGAGGCTATGATGCAATTCTACCTTTCCTGGAATAAAAATAATAATAATAATAATAATAATAATAATAGACTTCAGTAAGCTATAAGCATGAACTCTTATGAAAACAACCAAAATCAAGTTTTTTTTTCTTTTTTATCCAGAATTGGTAACTTCCTTCATTCTCATTTGTGGCCCGTGTGTATAAATGTGGCCATATTCCAGTAGCGCAGGTCAGCCACTGCAGAGCGTCACCTAACACAGCGCGCCATTACTTTTGAACCTTAGATTTTTGAAAATCTCTGGATACATGTTGAGATTCTACATATTAATTTCATTTAAAAATGAATGTATTCTGTAACTTGACCACACAATCAGTGTGTGAATAAACAAATTTATGAATCAATTTTTCATCCAGCTTGATTTGTTTTAAAGCTAGAGCTGAAAGCCAGATGTTCTTGCTTGTGTAACCTCTCTTAATGATGTGATCTTGGATTATACTTTACACGTCGAGCTAGACGTTTGGACACAAGACGTCCCATGTGCACGGTCAGGCATCGCTTGTGCGATACCAGTGTAAACACCAGGGGCAGTATAGTACACCGTGCTTTTGATTTGTAACGCAGCCTGTGACGAGTGTTACACTCAGTAGTTGTTAACTACATTAGACTTATAGTGCAGGTGCAAAACAAAAGTCAGTGTCAGTGTTACAGGCATCTCTCTTGGAGGTAAACTACTGCGTCTAATCTAATAAACGCTAGTACAATTTACCTCAAACCACCCTTGATCATCTTTAAAGTGTTATTTAAAAGAATAAAGTACAGCAAGTTATTCTAATACAGAGATAGCTGTTAATATAATATAACAAAGTAATTTCCACTAAACCTGCTGTTTAATCCCAGTTCCAGAAATAACAAGTTTGCATAGTTAGTACTGACTGTGACTAAGGACGAGACTACACACTCCTCTTTAAACAGGTGTCTGCATGTGGGCGTGTATGCGCACGTGTGCGTGTCTGGAATGGAACAAAGACATCAGGTCTGGTCCCGCCCAGTGAGCTTTCAGAACTGACCCTCACAAACTGCTCCATCCAAAGACACATGCCAACACACACAAACATTGCTCTACACAGATGCCTGCCTACACACACACACACTTGCCTCGCAGTACACACAGAGCAGCTAGTGGAGTAGCACTGTCCATGTAAAAAAAAAAAAAATACAATCATACAAATGACATTAACCTGTGTGTGTGCGCGCGCGCATGGGTGTGTCTGGACTGGAACAAAGACATCAGGCCTGGTCCCACCACAGTGAGCTTTCAGATCAGACCATCACAAACTGCTCCATTCAAGGACAAACCACACACACCCACACACAAGTGGGGCTATACATGTGCGTGCTCGCATGTGTGTGTGTGTGTGTGTGTGTGTGTGTGTGTGTGTGTGTGTGTGTGTATGGCATTCTGGGAAAAACCAGTCACATGCCAAAGCAAAATGAAGTGGAAAACTGCTGTACTTTGACACCCATTTTAAGAAACTAGAAATGTATTGTGGTAAAATAAAACGGAACTACTTTTAATTGTCCCAACCCTGCATAAAGGTTTATCATAAGCACTATGTTGCTAAAACTGGCTTTTCACCATCAATCAATCAATCATTCACTCATCATAAGAGATTTCATTGATCGTTAAGATGCGCGTGAACCAGCGGTTTAGTGCCTCTGCTGCCGATCGATGCCGCTGTTCTGGGAAGGAGAGAGACCTGATTGAAATTCTGATTAAAGAGAGCTGGTGTGTTGATGAACCTGTTAGTCACTAGTACAGTAATAAATCTTCTTACCCAGGTAGGTACTAACACACTCACTCCCCGGTCATAAAAAAGTAGATTAGCATATGTAGAAAAATCTGCAGTCACTTGCTTACAAGAAATGAGAGAAATTCCTGGAATTCAGTGCAGCACAAGGTCCAAGGAAATCATGCCTCATGTGTGTGTGTGTGTGTGTGTGTGTAACAGCAAGAGAGAGTTATAGATAGAGTTTATGCTGAGGATTTGAGGTAAGCCTTGGCTTTGTCCAGACCCTCCTGCAGGAACTGGATGTACGTGGAGGTGGACGGGTCCTCGAACCCGCCCGAGAAGCTGAACCCTGCCTCACTGTCCTCTGGCTTCATGGAAGTCTGGTCCAGGAAGTTGTTAGCGTTGATGTGGTGGACCTGCGAAACGGGGGAAATAAACATGTTATGGAACAATGGTACACAATTTTTATTTTTTACATGTCAATAGTCTTCAGTGTTTCCTGTACAGTATAACAGTATAGTCATGGCAGAGAACTCATTATGTCATAACCAGTCGTACTGTATAAGCACCTTCGGTACCATTATTAACCAGGAAATGTGACGGTCACATACTTGCTGCTCACACAGTGTTTGGAACGATATAAGACAGGATTGTCTAGTGCCGCTAAAGATTGATTGCGAGTCCCGGGAGAGATACAACGTATGGCTGTAGGAATCGAGCTTGTGATCTCCACTTGATCGGGGGCAGGAACTTTATTTTCCTCCCACTGGAATTAGTCATATTAAAGAAGTTGTAAGAGTAAACCCAGGAAGGTATGAACAGAAATTAATCAAGGAAGAGAATAGAAAAATAAGATACGAACTGAATTTATGACTGATGCATGTTTTTATAGTTTCTTAAATTTGCTACATTTAATTTGAAAATAAATAAATAAATAAATAAATAAATAAATAAATAAATCATTTTTGGCCTGATTTCTTGCCACGATTCATCCGAAACAAAGAAAGTATTATAATATTCCCATACTTACCACTGTCCCATTCGGCAGCACCACCATCATCTCCACAGGGAAGCTGTACTGCTCCAAGTGTAAACGCGCCTTCTGACTCAAGTCCAGATTATTCTCATCAGCCTGCACGCACATCACATGGCATTAATGACACAGTGCATCTTACAAACATTAATCATGAGCTGCAATTGGGGGGAAAAAAAAGGAAATGGCTCATGTGACATACTGTAACCATGACAACACCCTTGTGTGTCCTGGTTAGTTTTGCTTAAATAACTAACCTAGCTTGATATTAGGAGGAATCAAAATCGGAAGGAAGATTCAATTCAATTCCATTTTGTTTGTATAGCGCTTTTAACAATTGCCATTGTAGCGAAGCAGCTTTACACAATCAAAAGAATTATTTAAGTCTGTATGAAATGTGAATGTGTATGAATCAAAATGCCAAGAACAACGGTGACAGTGACAAGGAAAAACTCCCTGAGATGGTAGTAGGAAGAAACCTTGAGAGGAACCGGACTCAACAGTGAACCCATCCTCATTTGGGTAAAACGGACAGCAGGGATTGATCAGCATTCATACTGTGTGAGACTGGAAGTTCAGTACAACAGGAGATGTGTTTAAGTTGATATGGATTCCAGTTCGTTACTGTAGACTCAGGCAGACTATAGGAAACTCCAGGCCTGAACTATCGAGCGACTGCAGCTGTCAGCTTCAGCCGAGGACACGACCGCCTTAATATGAGGTTATATGAAGAATACGAAGTTAAGTGCAGTAATAAAGTAAATGTATTACGTAACTAATTACTTAATAATATATTTTTTGTGGATACTTTTACTCCTCGTGTACATCCTTTACTACATTTGTGCATGGCATTGCGTTACATAACCATGATGATGTGAAGCATTTGAAGATATGAAATAAGCGGAAATAAAGATGGATCATGAGCAGGTTGTCTAACTTCACTGTAGATTTGGAAGCAGAAATTCATCATGTAACAAGTAAAAATACACAAAAGTCTTATTTTTCGTTACATTGCAAAGAATATAGAATATTTAATTTGTCGCATTTTCATAATTCCTATATTCACATAAACTTTATTCTGTACCAATTGTACTAAAAGACACAAGAACACAGCCACCTTTTTCCTGGAACATTTTCACCACATGCTACATAATATTCCTGCTTTGTTCATCTATACTGTACTTTCTCACTCTGTGGACACACCGAGCATCGGCACGTTAACCAACTTTTCGAGAGTATGAACAGAAAAATATGACGCTTCACCTGCAGGTCCTCCAGCTCTTTGACGAGGGACCAGCTGCTAATAAAGCTCTGGTTGAGCAAGGCCAGGACGGGCGAACTTTCCAGGACTGTCTCCCGGAGAGTCCGCCCCGAACCTGTATATACACAAACACAGAGCACAAATATGATTAATATCCATTCATAAGCGTTCCACAACAGCAAATGAGACAATTATGAGAAATTTGCCAACAGGATGTCATTTAAATTATTATTATTTTTTTTTACCACATTCATCTTTTAATGATGGTTTTGCATAATATGTCTCCATAGTTCACATATCTATAAATTTGTACACCACAAGAGGGCCTCAGTTGGTACATTATATTGGACAGTGGATTTTTGAGGATCTTACTTTATGCGTATTTGTTGAGATTGTTGATTGTAAACTTGTACAAACTACTAGTCAAAAAATAATAATAAATAGTGCAAAAATTGCAACCCTAGTATGTACATAAACATTTTCACCAGACGGCTGTTAAGTCTAGTCCAAGACTCGAGTAATGAGGGGGTCAAGCGCAAATTCATATGAAAGCAAGATCAAATGAGTGAAATTCAAAATTATTTTTAACTATTTAGTTGCCTACATATTGATCCAATGATTTGATGCTAGAAGTAATAAAAAAAATGATTACTTCTGATCAAGCTTTGTGTATGTGGAAAGGCTGTATTTAGCGAGACAGAGCTGATCACATTGCACAATAACCCACACACACTTTCTTTCCCTGCATTGCAGTCACATCCCTCTCATTCTGACCTCAGCAGGATTGATCATCCAGCGCTCCCCAGAGCAAGATGGAGTGAACCAGCTTCCCTTCTGCTTCCGCCCTGCTGAAGGCCTCTGGGAAAGGCAGATACTCCACCTGAGGGTGCGTCAAAAAAAAAAAAAAAAAAGGAGAGTGTTTACAGTCAGAAATTGCACGAACGAGGTTGCGGACGGACGAGGTGTCTGAAAGACTTTACCTTTTTAAAAGGATAAAAGGTGACCTCGAGGCGGCCGGCTGCCTCGTCTCGGCTGATCTCCGAGCTCCAGCTGATCTCCTCGAATACGAAGTGGATGGGTTCTGCTCCCTCCGCTCGGGTGTCGATCACGTTGCCCTGCTCGTCGTGGATGACGGATGGCGTGGACGGCCCGGCCGCTCGCAACTCCATCTGGAAAATGTTGACGCGTTTGAATAATAATATGCTATGATATCCTTAAATCTGTAATTTTGTTTATTTCCAACCTTAATACAACACAATAAAGCCTCGATTTCAGCACTGATTATTCATTTCAGCTGATATGTAAAAAAAACAAACAAACAAAAAATTTGTGATTTCATATAAAATAATTTCAATTTGTACCTGTGGCAGGTAACCGATGTCCACTTCCATGCTGCTACTCTCACTGGCACCATACAGCCACTCCATATCAACATTCAGAGACCTACAGGGAACCACAGAAGAAGCATCAGAGACCTGCAAGCTGCATTTTACCGGTTGCACACTTGCAGCCTCTTCAATCCTCTTGTACTCACTTGTCATTAGGGACGTACAAATGGAAGTCCCGGACATGAGAGGCATCTTTAGAGAGCACGATGTGCCCGGCGAACTGGCCAGGCGAGAACCAGAACGGGAAATCGGGAACGTCGTTCAGCTGGAACTCGCCGTGTATCCTGAGAGTCGGGATAAAACATTAACAAACAGTAGCATTGAAATGACATCATAAGCAGATCTGATGTTTAAATGTTCAAAAATATTGCTTGTGCATTCGAATGTAAAGACAATGTGGGCGGGGCTTAAACCAGAAGATTTTTTTCCCTCTCTTTTATTCTAAGAGACATGGACCATTACATTAGATTTGATTGATCATATCCAAAATATCAAATTCAAATTAATGCACAATCTTAAAAGCAGGAGATCTTATTAGTCTTCTTATTAACTAGGTGCACTTTTTGGATGCCAGCTCAATTATCTAGAACATTCCGGAAATCCTAGCTCAGCGTCGATTCATCAAGCTTACCGTTATTGACCTTGTGAAAAAATTAAATTAATTAACCCTCTCGAGAGCTGTCAGAAGAAAAAAAATATATATACATTCGTCAGTTTTGTCAATACTTAAGCCTCAGCACCTGAACACGACGTCGTAGTAAAAGTCGCTGACGGCTCGTATGCAGGCGACGGTTCCCTGAGGAGCGAAGCGGGACTTGATGAACGGGCGAGGGTGAAACATGCTGAGCAGTGTGTGGATTAGAACCTGAGGGGAAGGGAAGAAGGGAAAAGAAGGAAAAAAAAAAAAAACATTTCAGGACATCATGAACAACACTTTGAAAACGTTCGGAACCTTTATATTTATTCATATTGAAATAAATTAATACTGTGTGTAGCAGAATAAATTAAAATAATGAGAGCAAATGTTTTACTGTGACAAACAAACAAAAATTAAATATGTAATAACCTCAGCAGCAACCTCATTTCCCTTATTATTTTCCCCAGATAAATAAACTCGGCGCTGGAAATAAATTATAGTGTAAAAAAATCGATAACCTCCATTATTACTCTTCTGGGTGCCAGAGCGAGCGGCAGCCCATCAGGCAGCTCCGTCTGTGTGTAAAAATGTGGAATTTCCTTCGGGATCAATAAAGCATCCGTCTATCCCTCATTTGACAGAGACGCACTGATCCAATATGGAGATTTATTTTTAGTTATTTTTTTTGTTTAAGAGATTTGACTGACTGATGGACGTCTCTTGATTTACATCTCGCCCTTGCGTTTCATATTGAATTAGAAAAGGTAGTGATGGATCCTACTTTCTCCAGTCTGGGAATATTCTCCATGTCTCCACCTGATCACGAACCCAGTAAACATGTCCAAAACCACCCTGTCTGTTCTCTTCCATGCTTCATTTTCAGCAGGATGAATAAAAAGAGATCAGGCAGCATGTTTATTATTTTACTAATCCATATACCCGACGAGTGCACCATTGAAAGACCAATAGGACACACGAATAACGATCATATCGAGTTTTGCTCTAAGCATGATTTACCTCTTTGCCACGAGGGGTGGGCGGGTGGTACCGGTTGTTGGACAGATATCCAGAAAAGATGTTGAGCTCGTTTGGGACGATCCACCACGTGTCCCCCGCCTTCTCTTTACCCTTCGGGGGCAGAAAGACCCGGAACTGAGCAGCTGAGAAGCTGGAGGACGGAACAGCGGGACTCTTCCAGGAACGCAGGCCATTTAGAGCACTGTGGGAAACCTAAAGGAAATAAATCTTTTCATTTATGTTTGCTTTTTTTTCTTCTTATATCTGCTTTCAGTTCATTCATTTTTGGAAAGAAAAAAAAAAGCTGAAATAGATGATGGATGTAAGAATAATGGATAATGGAAAGAATCGAATCTGAAAGGAAAGGATCGGATCACAGATTTTAAGACAGACTGAATCATTTTTGGGATGATGAAAAAAAACAAAATAAATTAAGGGAGAAAAAAAAATACATCTTGCTTTCGATATAACGAACTTAAAGAAAACTTTTGCTCATCGTCTTAAACGAAAGCAACATTAAAGTCAAGATTTTTGCGATCAGTGCAGTGAAAGTCACTGTAGTGTAATTTCTGTTCTGTAAAATCTTTTCTTTTTTTCGTGACCAAAAACAATAAAATGTTCCACTCACAGTAAAAGGTTAAAACTATTATTATTTAAAGGACATTATGTTCTTAATCATATTAATTAAAATATGTGTTTCCTCAGGATGTCTGTTGTTTCTGACCAAAAACCACTTGCTTGGACACATCAAGTCATATTTAATGCAAGAACAACTAAACATGTTCAGAAAACTCTGGCTCCCGATTGGTCAGAATCAGAGAAATAGTCCTAATGCTTTTTTTTTTTATGGTCAGCTTCTAATTAATAAATAATATATATTGTTATCAGTTACCGATGCGATCATTTCTTTATTGAGACTCTGTGCAATGGATGTGGTTTTACCCCTAGAAATCCGTCCTTGCTCTTGGTCATGGTCTCGAAGAGAAGCGGCTGCATGGCTGCGTGAAGCGTGAGCGTCTCTCCGTTCGGATCAGCGACAAACTCTTCAAACTCCGCAGGAGGAGCGACACCTTTACACACAAGACACGGACATGCTTGACATTAGAAACACTATTATTTTTAACTTAAAGAGAGCGTGATAAATATGTCATTATTAAAGATTTGATTAGCATTGTCATGCATGTTCATAACACCCTTGCATAGACGTCCTCGGTGTTTAATCATCAGCTCTTAATTAAGCATCTCATTGATGTTCAACCTTTTTCCTCATAAATGTTCCAAACCTGGCCCTCGACATCCCTGAAAACTGTAAGCATCAGTTTTTGCCAGCTTATGGTTGACTTTCAAACTTGTCAGTCAGCGATTGATGTTTCCGTTCCATACTCCGACATTCACTCTCAGGCTCGTAGCGATGAATCCGTGTCTCATCACCAGTAATGATTCTCTTTAAGAAACTGTCACCTTGCTTAGAGTCTTGAGTCTAAATTTTGGTTGCAGATATCTCCATAGCCAAACTCACAGGTTGTGCTCTTCTGGGACTTGTTTCAGCACCAGGTACACCCTCAGACCAAAAAAACAAATAAATAAAAAATGCATGCTGCTCCTCTTTTATGCAAATCACATGCGGGGCATCCATTTTTGCTCACGCTGCAGTTACAAATGAACTGACGTAAGGGAGACAATAGCCTTGAATGGAAAATGCTGATAATACAGTACAGCCACCAGAAGTTTTAATTTAACCGGAGTGTGGATCATTTTTGGCTCATCCTTATATACACACATGCAAACACACTAATATCCATCCATGTGTCAAACTCTGCAGTCCAACTAAGGCCCGTGGAAGTCAATGGTGACTGCATTCCCCCCCCTCCACATTTTTTATGACTGTGGTAGGACCTCCAGTCAACATTCACACATGCATTCACACACTATGGGCAATTTGGGAACGTCAATTAGACCAATCTGCATGTCTTTGGAGCACAGGTAGAACATGCGAACTCCATGCACACAGCCCTGAGGCAGGAATGGAACCCTTGACCAAGGAGGTGTGAGACGACAGTGCTAACCACTAAGCCAATTGAATTAAATAATATTTTAATCATTGATTTCGAGTAAAGACTGAACCTGTGAGTTTTTCAGTGATGGGTTTGAACTCTTCAGGACTGAGGTAGAGGTCATGATCTGCATCCAGGGACGAGAAGAGGAAAAGTCCTTCTGCTCCGAGGGTCTTGAGCGCCTCTTCCTGAAAAAGAGGTGAACTAAATGAGTGTGGTGTTTACGTGCAGATGTTCACATCCTTCACTTCTACATTTCTGATAAACCCTTTGGCACAGGAAAAAGCTTTTTTTTTTCCTACAAATACAGCGTGTCCTAAAAGGGTCTCCAGGGAGATCAACATCATTAATCAATTACATGCATAACACAAGATGGCTTAGCATGAACTCAATATCAGTGGAAAAGTCCATGATGTGTGTGTGTGTGTGTGTGTGTGTGTGTGTGTGTGTGTGTTTCCAAAGATGTAGTTGTACATACTAATTCTCATCTCATTTAAAACCTAATGGATATCAGAGGCTGAATGATGCACAAAGCAGATGTGATGAATTAACTGTGTGCAGGAATGGGGGTTTAGGGGCAGGGTTGGAGTTTATGTGCGTAAAGACCACCAAGCAATGGAGGAAGGATCTGCTCCACGCTGCACCCCCTCTCTCTAATAAACCAGATGTTCTCATACAACACACACGTGGCAAAGACACAACGACGCACAACAGCAGCGCGCACACCTGATTTGTAACCGACTCGTGCATTAATCTGTCTTTGCACCTCGCTCACAGTGCCGTCCGCGCGCTACCCGGGATTCCGCTGCGTGGCTTACACCGCTTTCATCAGCGGCGATCAATCGATTAAATCGGCCCAGTCGCGTGCGTTCACGCACAAACTGCTCAACAACATGTCGAAATGAATGAGCTCAAACTTGGCACTTACATAACGCTGAGAAGTCTGTGCGTTTCTGAAATACTGGATACCGACACCGAGAAGCGGAGCGCACGCGATCATTAACAACGTCCAAGCGGTCCGGTTGCGCGCGCGCCCCGGCTTTCCGCTTTGATCTCCGGTATTTTCCGCACCGCGATCTACATCTTCGTTTGCGCTGCATTTCTTCTTGTTGTTGTCCTCCAAAAGAGCTGCTTTGTCCACATCCTCCGCCATCTCAAATAAAAAAAAATAATAAAAATACTCTTGTCTCTTCTTTACATTTAGAACATTTTAACTTCGGTTTTTCAGTTGAACAGAAACTCAACTCATTCCTAAACCCACCTCACTCCAGGAGACACTAACTAGACTTCTACACTCTCAATCCTCTGCTTCTGTTCAGGAGGAGAGAGAGAGAGGGGCTGCCTTTCACATCACCCTGGCCGAATCCCAAACGCGTCCCAGTTCCCTTTATACAGCGCACTACGTAAGGTGTGACATCACGACGCTGGCGCCCTACGTAGACGGCGAGATATTTGGAATTCGGCCGCGAGCCCGGTCTGGTTAACTGGAGGCCAGGATTTCACTCTTAAAGGAACAGGACTCCTTTATTTTTTTTTAAGGCTGATCACCAAACTTTAACTTTTGAGAACAAATTACCAATGCAAATTAATTGTTCAAATAATACAGTAAAGGCCTTTATGTTTGAAATACTCTGGAAATGGACAAAGTGCTGATGTGAATGCAAGTTAAGTGAGACCTGTAAGATGAATAACTTAAATAAACTTAATAAAAAAGAATAATTTGCTCCTTAAGATAAATAACATGTACACTCAAGAAAAACAATGTCCACGCCCCCCAAGATAAATAACTTGTTCATCATCTGTACCACTTAATCCTGTATTCAGGGTCACAGGGGGCCTGGAGCCTATCCCAGGAGACTTAGGGCACATGGCAGGGTACACCCTGGACAATCCATCGCAGGGCACAGACACACACTACGGGCAATTTGGAAACGGCAATTAGCCTAACCTACAAGCCTGGCCGGGGATCGAACCCGGACCCTGGCGGTGCAAGGCGACAGTGCTAACCACTACACCACCGTGCCGCCTGACTTGTACACTCAAGATAAATTATTTGCTCCTATAAAATAAATAACGTGTAAACTCAAGAAAAACAATGTCGTCGTCGTCCCCACACCCAAGATAAATAACTTGTTCCTACAAAATGAATAAATTGGTCCTACAATACAGTATAAGCAACTTGTCCACTCAAGATAAACAACTTGTTCCTACAATATAAATAACCTGTACACTCAGGATTAATAACTTGTTCCCACAAGATTAATATTCCCGCAAGATAAATAAATAGTTCCTACAAGATAAAATATAGTTGCAAGCAACGAGGAGTGGGCCCAAGCACGCTGTGCCACCGCTTCCACAACCTGTGTGTTATTTGAGCGTTAAGACCTACAAAAAGCCATCGATGCACAACTTGCACACTTCACATACTATATAGGGCTGATGTCAGTTAAGGCCCTAAATATTTGTTGAGTGTGTGTGACAAGTAAATGTGCATGTTTGTGTGTGTGGTGTGTGATTGGCACCCTGTCCAGGGTGTGCCCTAAGTCTTCTGGGATAGGCTCCAGCCCCCCCCCCCCCCCTCTTTTATTCCTCTTCTACCCAAGCAATGTGCCAAATGTTGTTTGTATCCATTTAGAATTACATTTAATGTGAATCACATTTGCTTAGCTTTTACTACAGCCACTTTATTTTTTATAAATGTGTGGTAGTAGTCATTATTAAAATGAAGTCTGCAGTTACACAAGTTTATGCTGCTAACCTCTATACAGGCGCCAGTCTTTAAAGGATTCGTAAACGAAAGGGAATCAGTGCACGTTGGACAAAAACGCTATTCATGTTCATGGTAAAACGTCATGCGGTTTTAAAATGAGACTTGGCCACTGGTATACGGTGTGCACCCAAGCCTGGATACACGTCAGGACAAAAACAGGGCTTCTGCTTATTTTTGTTAATCTTTAAAAGAGTAAACCGAAACTTGCAATCAACAAACTTGCAACATCTTAGAGAAGTATGAGATTTGCACATTTTTCCTTTTAGTTGATCATTGAAGACATGTCTGGTATCCAGTGTTAGCTCTGGAGCAAAAAGGCTAACATCATGAAAGCCCAACCCGCACTTACATTTTCACATATTTCATAATCTAATGTATTATTTATTAATATCTCAAATGAATTTATGTCGATTAAGGAACCTTTGATATGCAGGAGAAATAGCCAGACACACACACACACAATTACATATGCAGAGCACATGTCAACCATGACATCGCAATTTATTTACATAGGAATTTACATATGAAGCGGTTTGTGTTCACAGTCCAGTCCAATCCTGACAGAATAACCCCACAGTGCTCACACACACACACACACACACACACACACACACACACACACACACACACACACACACACCTATTATGTGTGTGTGTTATAGTGGGATTTGATTAACAGATAACTTGTAAATCAGAACACTACACACATGTCTCAGGCTTTTCATCACTACAACACACACTCACTGTGGATCGTTATAAATAAAACACACGCTTTAGGCGTTCAAGGTTAATGATCTGAATCCTGCTGGAATCCCAGACCAGTTTTCCATTTTAAAAATAATCCAAAACCACATGGGCCTTGTGTGTGAAACAGACTCTAATACGATGAAAGGGATCTTCATGTGACAGCGGTGCTGAGACGATGTATGCCGTTCACTCCATGTCCTCTTCCACCTGCTGCGTTTGTACTTCGACCTTCTTGGGTGGGACGTACGAGCCCATCCCTGCTGCTCGCTCCGCCTCGGCCTGCGTGTACGGCTCCTCTCTCAGCTCCTTTATCCTGGAGAGAAGATTAAACGATTAAAATACATGCCTTTTTGATATTATTAGTAGTGAACTGTATTGGTTTCACTTGTATACGGTTTCACAATCCATCAATATATATTGTGACTGAACACTGAGGTGACAATGTAGGCCTGAAGAACGATCCATCAAGCACAAATCTTCAGCCAACCTCCCTGATGCGGTCAGAAACCCAGAGTGATTAGGGACAAGGAAAGCTTTAGTCTCTAACTGTGTACACACAGGGTGACCAACAAGCTAGGAGTGTGTAATGAAGTGCATTATGTATTTAAAAACCTTAAGAACACTGATACGGCGGATTATATCAAACCTGCATGCAAAGCAGCAACTGGTAAAATATTACTAATTTGAGACTGGGGAAAGGGGGCAGAGCTTCCAGAGTTTACAACACCTACAAGACCAGATTCTAGATTATACAGATTTTCTCAATACAGATGAACTCAATAGATCTTTTGCCATATTAAATAGTTATGTTCTTTGCGTGACATACAGAGCTCTTACACAAAGTGTACAAATTAAACAAATTTACATTACTACCTTACACACAGTCTAAGATTTCATTCAACCACCTTTAGTTTTGATTACAGCGCACAATATGGTGTCCAGTTCATGTGTAAAAATGATTCCTCATGCTTCACAGTCATAGCTCTGGGTCAATAAAGCGTCTCAGAGTAGGAAATCACTCCTAAGTGGCCAAAATTCTCAGAATGACGCCGTTTTGGTCCTACATTCAGGAATAGAAGTAAGAGCCATTTATCAAGACCTTTAAAACAGGAGATCACTGCTATCTTCACCAAAATATAGGAGCGCTCCGGAGGTGACCTAACTGGTTAGGAGTAGTAGGGAAAGGCGTTCAGATAGAGCTTAGGAACATTCTATTCATATCTGATGCAGAAAAGCTGGTTCATGCATTCATGACCTCCAGACTTGACTATTATAATGCATTACTAGGTGCTTGTCCTGCATCCTCAATAAACAAGCTACAGTTAATCCAAAATGCAGCCGCCAGGGTTCTAACTAGATCAAGAAAACATGATCCTATAGCCCCAATACTATCATCCCTGCACTGGCTACCTCTTCAGTTTTGAATTAATTACAAACTAGCATTACTTACATACAAGGCTCTAAATGGTTTAGCTTCCACATATCCAGTCAGTCTTCTGACACATTACAATCCACCATGCTTCTTAAGATTGCAAAACTCTGGACTTCTGGTAGTTCCCAGAATATCAAAATCTATAAAAGGGGGTAGAGCGTTCTCATATTTAGCGTTCTCATATTTAGCTGCTAAGCTTTGGAATAGCCTTCCAAACAGTGTTCGGGGCTGAGTTTAAAAGTAGACTCAAGACACATCTCTTTAATCTGACATACGCATAATTCATTCCATAACCTCGTACTCCAGTACATCTAAATGCAGACTCCTATCTAGTGCTGCTAATATCCTGAACGACATCTACGCTAATTCTTTTCCACCAGTTCTTCCTTTCTCTACCCATCCCGAGGCATCTGGAGATTGTGCCAGCTCCTACTGACACCAACTCTGCGAGGACCCAGAGGTGTCCAGAGAAGGACCACCTCCAACTGGATTCTGCTCCATGATGGTTTGGATCTACACATGCTGCTCCTGAGCTCCTAGTGATCCAGACGCCTCTCTGTCCTCTGCACCTGCTGACTCATCCCCGTGCTGAACTGGACTTCATGATAACTTGGACAACTTCTGTTATACTGTACCTCCAGCAGCCTAACACACATGATGTCGTTATATAATTCCTGTTATCCGTTATCACCCAAATGAGGGTGGGTTCCCTGTTGAATCTGGTTCCTCTCAAGGTTTCTTCCTATTGCCGTCTCAGGGAAGTTTTCCTTGCCGCCATCGCCGACACCCTCGGCTTGCTCATCAGGGACAATCTCTCGTTATTAACTAAACACATTTTTTCTCATAAATTGTATTTTAGAGACTCACCGTTTCTTATGGACTTTGGTTTTGAAATGCTCCTTCAGGGCCTTCAGGTCAACAAAGTAGCGCCTGCAATAAACAACATTACTCCCAATTAATCAAAAGTTCATAGATTTAGAGACATTGATGCTGGATTTTTTTACTAAATGGTCATAAATTTTATGCAATAACCTCTTGACCTAAAACCTGCACTGGAATGTCTCACTAAGTGATTTTATTGCCAAGCGCTGCCAAGGCCGGGGAATATCATGATACAAAACTGTTAGATTATAATCAGTTTAATGAGCTCAAACAACAGACTTTTCTCATATACTGTGCTGATGCTTTTGGAAACATTGTTTTATTTCTTTTCGATTTATAATATGTTAACATTTTTGCGTTTTGTCCCCTTGGAATAACAGAAGATTCTATCTGACTTTTTTTTGGTCAGGATTGAGTTATTCACATATTCTTATTCTGTGACAATGTATTAACATTAAGTGTTTTTTTTTTTTTGCATTTGTGGACTCTTTATTTGGAAAATAAAAAGGCACAATACATTTTTGTTTTATGGAGTGCAAAAACTTTGAAGCTCAATATCTTAAAACTGCTCCGAATACAGAACCTCATAATTCCAATTTAAGTATCGATTTAGTTTAGATGCTAAAGCATCATTAAAGCCGGTCTCGCCTGAGGTGGCTCTGATTGAACGGTCACTGGTTGAAATCAGCAGATAATCAATTAATTTTTACTGATCTGATGTTTCTGAACTGGCTGATCACATAAACCGATATTGTTGTGATGATGCAAAATTCATGATCCGACAGCCACATCAACATTCCGTCGCCAATCTAGGAATCTTACCAAGTCTCTTTAAAATACATCAAATTTGAAGACGTTTTTCTAAAGCAAACCACTTAAGGAACATATGTGAAAAACATGAAAAACCTTATTTTCCACTTAAAAACAACGCAGTGTGAATAATCTGAGGAGTATGAAACGTTATCCACAGGGTAGCAGCTAAATCTTGTAAGTTAACCTCTTACTCACACACCTACTGTATAGCAGAAGCGCGTAAAAAGGCTAAACTCAGCCTCCGAGTGGCAATACAAATCAGTTTGCCATTTAGCCTAGGTTTTGCTGAAAAAAAAACAGCTTGATAAAAGCAGTATGATAAAAGAAACAGACTGTCTATTAAAAATGCAGGAATTCCAATATTTATAAAGAAATGCCTGTCGTTACTGCTAACTAATAAGTAGCCACGATTGGCGCGCCAAATACAAAGTGACCGATGTGTGTGTTTATTTAAAAAACATTCGGTGCAGAGCTTTGATTTATTATTCACTGAAGCAGCTTTGTTCCACGTGCTGCATGTTATAACAAGTAAGTGAGTATAGCAGGATGGTCGCATTTTAGATGAGCATTTTCTGTGTGTGATTGCCGCATGATGCTAGTTAAGCAACGGAACATTTTTCCTCCTTAAGCAATCACAGGCTATTCTATTGGTTTCAGTTTATTTATAATTTACATGCAATAATAGGAGAATTTAATATGTTGCACATGTCGCCTTCCAATAAATTAATGTTTTACGTAAATACTACACAATAAAAAGAACCCTTTAAATGGCAATTCCCAATAACACACACACACGTGATCGGCCGATTCTGATTTGTGTGAATGAGGATCAGCCCCACAAACACTGACCAGCGCACCCTTAGTCTCTTCAACACTATTATTTTCCTGATGATTTGTACTGCATGCTTGAACTGTACACATGTCTTTACATATTGATATGACATTTTTTGCCACATCACCGATCATCACTTTCGACCAACCTTCAACACATCACCTACTTGTTAACATATTTTTATTCCTCTAAACACTAATTTCTTTAGTTTTAGGTTATTCGCACATCATGAGACGGTGTATCAAAGCTGGTTATTAAGTGGTTTATTTGAAGAAGGAAATCCACACACTATACAGGAGTGTGCTGATTCTGACTCACTGTTCTTGGAGTTTACGCGCTTTACTGACCATATTTTGCTATCATTCAGATTACTCACGCGCAGTGCAGACAGTAGTGCTGAGCGAAGCCAGTGACATCATAGTCCACTTCCTGCTTCAGGAGTTTGGCTGCATTGTCAGGGATCATGTCAGTATGGATCTGGTCCAAGTCCTTTGTCCTTCGCTTTGTCTTCCATGTCTTTGCAATGTTCTTCTTTTTGCCATTTTTGTGGTTGCCCACTTGCTTGGATTTGCCCATGATCTACCCAGACAGACAGTAGCTTTCAAATTAATTGTCAATTATTTCCCTAAAATACAAGCCAAACTTAATAACTGAGCAACGTAGTGTATTCTACTGTAGGAAAAGCATGCAACGTTTATGAACCAATTTAAATCAGCATTCTGTTGGATGTAACTAGACAGGTAACTAATAGGATCTCAGTGCAGATGTGATTTAAAGAGTCTAGAAATCTACAATTTCTACGGAAAATTAAAACTACGTTTAATAAATAACAGCAAGCCATTACATCAGACACATAGTTCAACTTGAAAACGTTTTACTTACTTCTAATACTGTTATTTCACATCGACATGCAGCTCAACAATCCACGTGTTTACTCCGTCAAGATATTTACTTCCGGGTCGAAGGAGACGAATAGGAAGCTACTCCGCATGCGCAAATTGTGCTTGGCCGACACTCAGCTCTTTTTTAACTGACCACTAGGTGGAGGCAAAAAACGCGCGTGTGTGGAGACCAAGAGTTGCCATAGTGACGTGGTCGCGAGGACGCTTCTTTGTCAAAAGAGAGTTTACTTCCTTTTAAGAGTAATATAAGTAGTTTGTTTTTATGTTTTATAAGTGGTTTTCAATTCACTTAATGATATTATAAACCTTATTAAGCGGTGTAGCACAATGTCTGGTGAGTATTGTATGGTTAGCTTTAGCATATTTAACCTAGATAGCGTGACAAAATTATTATTATTATTATTATTATTATTATTATTATTATTATTATTATTATTATGACCACAAATACTTTTCCTTCATAATTCTTCTCCATATCTTCATTCTCCATGTCTTTCAAATCAAACGTTTCTTTACTTCTTATATTAGACATCATTTTATCTGATAATTTTTTGTATATTACAGAACCTGAGGTTTTTAAGGTTACGTACATTTTTCCAAATGGAGACAAATATGGTGAGCCACAAAGTATTGTGAAATATTTAAAGAGTTTTATCTGATTCTTTATTTAAAAGAGTGAGTGCGAGAAAGAGGGATTACCTGCACACTGATTTACAATTTGTTTAGTGTGAAAAGAAATTCGTCTGTTTTCAAAAATGACATCAATTGTAACCCCAATGATGTCTGATTAACACACACACACACACACACACACACACACATATATATATATATATATATATATATATATATATATATATATATATATATATATCATTTTTGTTCATTTATCACTAGCTGAAGCATTTTTTGAAATAGTTAAAAGATTAAAGCTAAGACAGAGCTGATCA
Organism: Clarias macrocephalus; assembly: GCA_011419295.1. Classification (NCBI taxonomy): domain Eukaryota; kingdom Metazoa; phylum Chordata; class Actinopteri; order Siluriformes; family Clariidae; genus Clarias; species Clarias macrocephalus. The sequence continues at coordinate 29,696 of JAAGKR010001537.1, read as the reverse complement.
GCTTTAATTTACACATCACCGATACTGTCCATACCGCTTTATCCTGTATACAGGGTCTGGAACCCATCTCAGGAGACTTAGGGCATGAGGCGGTGTACACCCTGTATGGGGTGCCAGTCCATCGCAGGGCGCCCACATACACTCACATGCTACGGGCAATTTGGGAACGCCGATTAGCCTAATCTGCATGTCTTTGGATTATACAAATTGAATCGTCACCTAGATATCGTGATAATATCATATCTGGTGTCCCTTGGTGATTCCCTTTCCTAGTAACTACACCATTTTCTACTTATACTGAGGACAGATATTATCCCAGGCAATCGAGAGAGAACACCTCTGCCTTTCAAGTAGTTATCAAGTAAATTCAAATTCAAATTTTATTTGTCACATGCACAGTCATACACAGTACGATATGCAGTGAAATGCTTAGGCGACTGCCCGTGACCTTAGAATAAAGAAATGAGTATAACAAAGAAAGTAGAAATAGATTTAACTAAGAATAAAATAATAAAATATATGTACAGTAAAAATATACAATTTCCAATAAGAAAAATAAGAAAAATATAAGAAAATAAAAAATGTACGAAAAATATAAGAAAATATACGAGAATAAGAAAAACCTGGGTGCAAATGTAGAAAAATATGTATACAATATAAGGAATATAAGAGAGCCTAGGTGTACAGTATAGAAAATATGGGATATAAATAGTAAGAAAGAGAGGAATTCAGGAGCGTCTCTCCTCGTAGGTGATGTAGTGCTAATTGTGGTGTGTGTTTGTGGGGCAGAGGGCGAGTGCTGTTGCATATCAGAATCAGACGAGAGTCAGTCAGTGATGAGGAAAGGTTTCGGCACGCAGACTTCGTCCTCTGGGACGATGTACACTGGAGAGTGGGACAATGATAAGGTCTTTGTTTCTACATTTTTATTATTAATATTAATAGTAAATAATGAGGTCTAAACATTATTGTGTTGATGACAGACTCGCATCACCACCTGTGTCTGTGCTGCAGATGAATGGAAGCGGGACGCTATCACACCCTTCAGGAGCCGTGTACAAGGGCCAGTTCAGAGACAACATGTACCACGGCAATGGAACGTACCACTTTCCTGATGGGACGAAATACACTGGAATGTTCTGTAACAACAGGTGGTCACATTGTTATCCTCATTTTACACCACAGGATTCTTGATTCTGATTGGTCAGAAGCTTTCTAGATGAGGAAATCCTTAATAGCACAGTTATTAATCACCGGTTTCTAATAATCCGCTCGTTTTGATCGGTTACCATTTTTGTAGTAACACGGTTGTGTTTTACTGTTAGCATCATTCATATAGATAGGGACAATTAGAGAAGAAAAAGAAGAAGAAGAAAAAGTCTTCTGTCTTCCAAAAAAAAAAAAAACCTATATGGATTTGAGGTATAATCCTAAAGGTGGCTTGCTCTAAACTATTCACACATTGACAGGCAGCAGAGTGTCCTGTGTAGTAGAAGTGAAATATTTGTTAAGTTTGTTTAAAATTGTAACAAATTCTAAAATATATATACAGTAGAAGAGAATCAGGAGATTATTAAAATCGTGATACTTATAGAATCGCAATACAAATTGAATCGTCACCTGGGTATCATGATAATATCGTATCAGTGCTTCCTAGTGATTTCCACCCCTAGAAAACAACTAAGGACACAAATTATTTTCTTATGATGAATCAGAGTCCACTTTTACCAGCCAGAAGCTGATTATTTTCCTATGACAGAACGTTTTGAAGTATTATATTCCTGTCTTTTAAATCTTAAAATAGTTCCAAGTGCTTCTTTTAAAGATAATGGGTACATGTATTTATTTTTTGTAACCCTTTGGAGCAGTTAGAATTTAGTTTCAGTATGATTCATCTCCTATTTTTATCCAAGCTCCTGAAAAACATTTAATCGGGCAACACAGATAAAACAGTGCTGCTGACAAGCACATGGTCGCTCCAGGGACAGAACGTACTGTAACAAGTGCTTTGCACGAAAAAACACAAATCAGGATATTATATCTGATGAAGAGGAGCGCTACATTACAACGTGATATTTTTACTAATGTCCAAACGAAGGCGCTTTGATATTATTTTCATCCCTTCATGGACTTCATCATGTCAGTTTCCTCATTTTATTCTCATGATGTAGAATGACACTGCAATGAATATTGTGCCTACTTTAGGGAAACAGCTGGAGTTGAGGGTTAATCACATGCTCTCAGCTGAAAACAAAACTATAAGCTACACTCTCAGCTCATCAGGAGGTTTTTCTTAAAGGCAATCTTCGGCTAGATTTACAATTGACACGATTGTTTCTTTACATTTGTTTTTATATTTTATTAACCTGAACATTTGTATATTCGAAATTCACATTACGTTCACATCATACCCATCACCTGCAGTTTACCAGTGTACAGCTGATTTAAGTTCAGCCACACCCACAAAACTCCATATATTCTATATCTTTGCTTTTTTTGACTAATCGTCCACAGCACTGCATGAGATTCAACTGGACTGATAGTGAGACAGAGAGGTTAAATGTAAAGCCCAGCCCACTATCAACAGTGATGGGTTCACTCAGTCCAAGATGAATCAATATGCTTGCCCTTACTTTCGCTCTCTTTCACTTCCTCAATTAAAAATAAATAAATATATATACAGTACAGACCAAAAGTTTGGACACACCCTCTCATTCAAAGAGTTTGAATTTGTATTATGGCAAGAAAAAAGCGGCTAAGTAAAGAAAAAAACGAGTGGCCATCATTACTTTATGAAATGAAGGTCAGTCAGTCTGAAAAATTGGGAAAACTTTGAAAGTGTCCCCAAGTACAGTCATAAAAACCACCAAGCGCTACAAAGAAACTGGCTCACATGCGGACCGGCCCAGGAAAGGAAGACCAAGAGTCTTCTGCTGCGGAGGATAAGTTCATCCCAGTCACCAGCCTCAGAAATCGCAGGTTAACAGCAGCTCAGATCAGAGAGCAGGTCAATGCCACACAGAGTTCTAGCAGCAGACACATCTCTAGAACAACTGTTAAGAGGAGACTGTGTGAATCAGGCCTTCATGGTAGAATATCTGCTAGGAAACCACTGCTAAGGACAGGCGACAAACAGAAGAGACGCGTTTGAGCTAAAGAACACAATAAAGAATTCGAACGTTCACCACCCTGCATCTTACAGTATGTTTATGTAAAAAAAAAAAAAAGTATATATACTCTAATAAAATTATGTGGGTGGCCCAAAAGTAGGGTTACAGTTACTTCATTATCTGCTTCACCTTCACAATCACGTTTTAGATTAAGAAGTTAGACTCCTTGAGCACTTGAGAGATTAAATGTTCAATGTAAAATGTCTAATATGTAATTATAATATATGTAAATAAAAGTCTAAAGTGTTAACTGTAACCCTACTTTTGGCCCACCCTGTATATATATACAGTACAGACCAAAAGTTTGGACACACCTTCTCATTCAAAGAGTTTTCTTTATTGTGTTCTTTCTTGTGTTCTTTAGCTCAAACGCGTCTCTTCTGCTTGTCGCCTGTCCTTAGCAGTGGTTTCCTAGCAGATATTCTACCATGAAGGCCTGATTCACAGTCTCCTCTTAACAGTTGTTCTAGAGACGTGTCTGCTGCTAGAACTCTGTGTGGCATTGACCTGCTCTCTGATCTGAGCTGCTGTTAACCTGCGATTTCTGAGGTTGGTGACTCGGATGAACTTATCCTCCACAGCAGAGGCGACTCTTGGTCTTCCTTTCCTGGGCCGGTCCGCATGTGAGCCAGTTTCTTTGTAGCGCTTGATGGTTTTTGTGGCTGCACTTGGGGACACTTTCAAAGTTTTCCCAATTTTTCGGACTGACTGACTTTCATTTCTTAAAGTAATGATGGACACTCGTTTTTCTTTACTTAGCTGCTTTTTTCTTGCCATAATACAAATTCAAACTCTTTGAATGAGAAGGTGTGTCCAAACTTTTGGTCTGTACTGTATATAATGAAACTGTAAAGTTGGCATGTCTGTACATTGAGGATATTTGCAAAAAAATTATTTGGGAGGACGTAAGATGAGTAATAGAACACATCAGGGTGGTTTTTGAAATGTTTGTTTGTCTGTTTGTTTGTGTATGAATCATGTGATAACTACTGAAAAAATTTGAATGTGGTTTTCACTGGTGTTATTGGGCCGAGCTTGAAGTAACATATAGGGTTCGCTTCATCACAATCGGCCCACGGGAAGAGAAGCTAATTTTACATTTTAATGGAAAAACACCCTTATATCATAAAAAAATCAACCTTGAAAAAATCATTAGTCCATACAGAAAGCATTGTACATTTTTAATATGCACTTATGAGTATGCAATTAAATTCAACAGCAACGAAGTCACAGGCACACATACACAGTATATACAGTACATATATATTGTGTGTTGCATGTTTTGAATATTTTTATTTTTTGTCCTTTCTCTTCTCAGACTTGATGGTGAGGGCGCATTCACTGACCTGCAGGGACTCTTGTGGACTGGAAACTTCCAGGGAAAAGCAGCGCCAGGGCTTAAACTTAATATGTAACACACACACACACACACACAGAGGCACACACACAAATTCAGCCTTATATTCATGGGCAGTTCATGAGCAACAAATAAGCACGTGTTCCTGTTATAACAGTGTGCTGATTGTCTCTGTCTGGGGGAAAAGGGTTCTCCTGAAGCCTCCTTTGTTTCTGCAAGTTCTCTTTTGTGTGAGAGTTTTTATATTTAATTCTGCTCTAGAGTTAATGTTATACAAATGTTTGGATTAACTGTTCTACAAGTGTATACACAGCTATCACATTATACAGTGACGAGGAAATTCAAATTAATAAGAAAGTGTTGATAAGCTAAGAAGATTTGCACAGCCGTTAGCTTTTAGTTGTGACAAAGAATAGTTATTATATTTAGTACAAGTCACTATTTACCTCCGTGTTGAGCAGAAACGCATCTCAGAATGCACACCATGCCGAAATCTTGAGGTGGATCATGTTTAAAAAAAAAAGAAAGAGTTGTGGAAAGTAATTAAATATCAAATAAAAATGTACATGTAATATGACATTTGAATTAGAATGTGATCAAATGAACTCAATGTTGACATCTTTAATAAAGTTGGATAATGATTGAATAAGAATCAGAACTTTGTGCTCCCTGTGGAGGGTGAAGATTTGCGAGCCAAGCGTAACTTACTGAGGGACATGAGCTAAGCAGAAATGTCTCATGACTGCAGACAGACTAGAAGGAGTGGAGTAAAAACAGAAATAAATGTTTCTCAAGCTCACGAGAAAGTCACATGATATTATATTTTGCAAATGTTTAGTGATTTTTTTATATGACATAAATTCTGACTTATTAAAATAAATTGAAGATGAATTCTATACAATAAATTTTAATGATTCGTTTTATGTTACACAGCAGTTAATTCCACCAAAATTATAAGAAAGAACCTCCAATAACGAACTGGACTCTATATTAACTTAAACACTTCCAGCCTCCTAACACACAGTATGACTGCCGATCAATCCCTGTTATTCGCTGTCACCCAGATGAGGATGGGTTTCCTGTTGAGTCTGGTTCCTCTCAAGGTTTCTTCCTACTGCCATCTCAGGGAGTTTTTCCTTGCCACTGTCACCGTCGTCCTCGGTTTGCTCATCAGGAACAATCTTATCATTTTGATTGATACAAATTAACATTTCATACCAACTTAAATAATTCTTTTGATTGTGTAAAGCTGCTTTGCGACAGTGTCAATTGTTAAAAGCGCTATACAAATCAAATTGAATTGAATTGATTTGAATTGAATTAATTCTGACAAAGCAATCTGATTGGAAGTGAGGCATTCAACAAGTACTGATTTTGCATAACCACAGCTGGACGTTTAAATATCTGTACAGTAGCACTCAGTGTATCAGGTGTTCTAACAGTTGTGAATTACACTCACTGTCCGTCACCAACTGTGCCAATTACGGTTATTTAGTTCCGCCAGAAGGGGAAGGATATGTGTTGGGCTGCAACCCTGTGCATACGACCACATCACAGCCAAGCTGATATTCATTACAGCAACACTTGCTCCCGTGTGATTCGCTTAAATATATTTGTAGACTGAATTAATAGATTTAAAAGGATTGATTGTAGGCTGCATCCTTTCTGGTGTTACCCAAATTTACCTAAAGTATTCCATTAGACATTATTCAGTTTTGAATCATGTACCACTTAATAAAACATGTTTTTCTCTTATTTATTCATGATTGATTTATGTTATTATGCAGTTAGTAATAACAATAAGAATATCTTTCCAGTTTTTACATTTCACATTTTTGAGACTTTCTTCTGAGCATCATGGGTATTAAGGATTTTAAGGCCCTTAGTTAATATGAAGCAAACACTGTGGCAGGGAGTAGTTTGGTGGTTAAGATGTTAGGTTGCTGACAAGGAGGTCTATGGCTTGAGCCCCTGTGCCAGAGCTGCCGCTTCACCCTCAACCACTCTGATACTATCTGGGGTCAAGCATCCTTGTACTGCCATCGACGGCCCATGAACGGTCCCTTATCTTATATATCAACTCACATATTGCTCCATAGTAGCTCTAGTATTGCAAATTTTTTTTTCTCCAAACAAGAATAAGGAGCCATTGGGCCTCCGAGTTGCGCAGTGGTAAAGTGCTCGCCCAATCATCCGGAGATCGCGAGTTCGATTCCCGGGTAATGCTGTAACCGGGGGTCTCTCAGAGGGGAGGGATGAGAGATACTTAGTGCTCCCACATTAATCACGGCTCTGCAGCCAATCAGGGGTGTCTGTGAGCTCACGCAAGCGGAAGGAGCAGATAGCGCTGTCCTCCGAATGTGTTATGCTGCCTCCAACGGTACGTGAGCGAGCAGTTCGAAAAGATGCGGTCGGCTGGCGTCACGTGGTTCGGGGGAAACCCCGACTGCCCTCCCAACTGAGTGGCAGTAATAGCCTTAATGTGGGAGCCCCCTAGTGACGGGGAGGAATTGGACACGACTAAATTAGGGAGAAAATCAGGGGGAAAAAAAGAAAGAAAGAATAAGGAGCCATTAATAACACTGAGTGGAGTTTCTAATTGCTGATTGTCCTGTCTCACCTGTTTCTCCTAGTGAATTTGAGGAGAAGCATAGCAGGCAAAATTGAAACTAAACTGAGGCTGAAAAGAGAATAAAATTTTTATCTCTTGAGTTATAGATGAACAAGCTTTGAGCAGTACAGTTTTCCCCTGGGCATGTATGTGGAAGAGGGATGATGTGATTTGTGTGTGTTAGCCTGCCCTGTGATGTCACATGAGCAGCAGACTGGAAGAGGAAGCAGAGGAAAGACATGTGAGGCTTTCGCCATTATATGACAATTGTGTAGCTATATGTAATGATGGTGGGGGATTTATGGCAATTTGACAAAGAAAATAGGAAAGTAATGGGTTTACTGAGTGGTTTAATAAAAGAGCTTAACTTCATGCAAATGAGCAGCAAAGTGTCATAATTTACTTCCTAAATGTATCTCAATGGTAGATAATCTGATTAGTCTAAAAAACAGTTTGATGCATGAATGCGGCTTTCACATTCTGAGCACAGGACATTTCTAGGTAAGCATGATGAACTTCTCATCACTGTCACCTTGCACCTCCAGGCTTGAGGGTTCGATTCCCACCTTGGGTCTGTTGTGTGTGTAGAGTTTGCTTGTTCTCCCTGTGCTCGGTGTGTTTCCTCCTAGTTCTCCGGGTTTCCTCCCACAGTCCAAAGACATGCAGATTAAGCTAACTGGCATTTCCAGATTTCCCATAGTGTGTGAGTAAGTTTGCAAGTATGCTCTTTGATGCGTTGGCACCCCATTTTGGGTGTTACCCACCTACTGTAGTGCACCTGATGCTGATACTTCAGAGAGACTTATGGTCAGGGAATTGTATTTTACAATGTGAGACAATTTTCTATTTACTATTCCTGTTTATGAAAATGAATATTGTGTGCATGTGTGTGTGTCCTATTACTAGTGGCCACATTATGACATAGTGAGGCTGAGTGTCTTTACAGCTGGGCGTTTTCTCTGCACTCTTTATTATAGTCTATTATAAGTCACTGTAATAGTCTACACTGCTGAATCACTTCAGTAAATTATGATGTGTGTGTGACAATTAATGTGTGTGTGTGTTTAAGTACTTGTTTTTAATGTAAAACTGTGCGCGGGTGTGTGCTTAGAATTTAGAGCAGATCTGTCTTGAAGGTTGAGGAGGAAATTGAATCATCTGGGTTGTTCTATAAAGCAGGGGTGGATCTCTCTCTCTCTCTCTCTCTCTCTCTCTCTCTCTCTCTCTCTCTCGTGTCTTTATTTTTCCATTTACTCTAAAACAAGGCTTTTTTTGTCCAAATCCTCATCAGACTCACATGGTTTGGAAGAGAGAGAGAGAGAGAGAGAGAGAGAGCATGCTGAGGTGGGACAGAACGAGGCAAACAAGGTGAAGTGTGCAAATGAGAGGTTTGGACACTCAGGATGTCTTAGGTCAGCTTATAAGGGCAGAGAAAAAAACTAAACAAAACAAAAACAAAAAAAAACCTCAAAAAAACTAAACAAAACAAAAACAAGAATCTGGAAACCGATAACCTGGAATAAGTTTGTAGAAGCGGGAAAATCACCGGAACAGGTCGACGTAGAAAGACAGTGGGACAAGATTCTATAAACTGAACAATGAGGACAAGTATCTAGAACTGGAGAAATGATCGAGACATGTTTTCTAAATTTGGAGACTACGATGGAACAACTTTCTTGTGGTGTGAAGATGCTGGAACAAGATTGTAGCAGATGGAAATCTTGAACAAGAAGCGGAAAGAGAACGGAACAAGATTCCAGAAGCTGTAAGACAGTGCAAGAAGCTTCTGTAAGCAGAAAGATTAGACCAAAGTTCTAGAAACTTAAAAGACTGAAACAAGATTGTAGAAGAAGACGAGCAAAATTCTGGAGTCTAAACAGCATTGGAGAAAAAAGAGCTGAGAAGGATTCTGGAATTTAAAAGACATTTGTATAATATTCAAGAAGCTTCAAAGTTGGGACAAGTTTTTTTTTTTTCCTTTTAAAAGAGGAAAGACAGCAAAATAATGTTCTAGTAGCAGTTCAAGTAAATGTAGATTTGCAAGAATTTACTGTTCTGGACCTTAAAGCCTAAGTTGGAAGATGGAGAACGAAAAAACAGCAGGTGAAGATGGAGTCACAGAGCCTAGTTTCTTAAAGTGGATCTATTTTCTTTTAACATTTTGCAGGTTGACTAAAACTTAAAAAAAAAAAAAAAAAAAACTTTTTAAAACTCAACTTGTGCAATCGTTTTAGGTTAGACCATTAAAGACTGGGTCCAGAGTCAAGCTTTGGTGTGTGTGTGTGTGTGTGTGTGTGTGTGTGTGTGTGTGTGTGTGTGTGTGTGTGTGTGTGTGTGTGTCTGTGTCTCTGTGTGTCTCTGTGTCTGTGTGTGTCTCTCTGTGTGTGTGTGTGTGTGTGTGTGTGTGTGTGTGTGTGTGTGTGTGTGTGTGTGTGGAGATTAAATTGTTCACATCAGTAGTCAGACCTCTTCAGGAGTTACATCAGTATGTTATTCAAAGTTTTAACTCTTACAACAATCAAAACCCTGGAATGCCATTGGGGCCAGTATTAAGTTATCAGAGATTTTGTTTTTTTCGGACAGACTGGCTTATGGATAAACTTGTAAAAGATCTTTAAATTACGGTAAGTCTAGTAGATGAATGCTAGGTGAATATGTAAAAATAGAACGGAATTTGCCATCTCATGGTTTTGTCCAAGGTGTGCCGCAAAACAGGATGTGCTGCATGACATGCTAGATGAGCTGCTGAAGAATTATTCTGGGTGGAAAAATGAGACATAATGTTCCACTAATTTTGGATTAGTTTGCATATTAAATACAACTTAGATTATTCATGAAGCAGAATGATGCCAGTATTCTAGATTTCATCTCAGATGTAAATTTCAATTTCCATTCAGATATCTTTGTATTAGTTATTAGGATTGGTTTTCCTTCTTTATTTACTTGTTCAGTCTGCAATTTGTGTAACTGCTTGTTACACAAATTGCAGCAGAATCCACATCTGGTTCCACCTGTTTAATTAGTTTAATTAGACTATTAGGTGTGGGTTCTGCTTGGTTGGAATGAAAAACTAATAATCTAAGTAAACACACAAACACACACACACTGACCCTTTCTGAAGAAGACTTGACACCTTCACATTTGAAACTTCATTTCTGACACTTTTACACACACAAAAACTCTCAAATAGAGTGTAAATGAAACACAAAACACTGAATTAGCACTATAGAGAATGTGTCATTTAGAGATTTTTATGGTAAAATTGCATGCACTGAAATGTGTTATTATTATAACTATTATTTGTTGCCTTCTTTTCAGGTTAAAATAGACCTGCCTTTAAGCACGCCTAGAAGTGACTATTCACACACAAAACAATCCAATTTATTTATCTGAGACAGATCTGGACCTTCTGATGGACATTTTCATACACTTGATCTGAAGATCTGTTCAGAATAACCCTCTCATTCTATGCCTAGGTGACTTGTTGCTCTTAAAAACTCAAGAAAGTCAACAAAGTATTAGAAAGTTAATAATAATTAATTATTACCAACCCCTGATGCAATAGCTAATGTAATTACTTTCCACCACCACCCCACCCGGGACTGATAGTTTAAGAAAATGATTTGTTCATATTAAAAGTTCTTATCCAGTATAGAAGAAAGTACATGGCAGAAATGTATAGTACATATTTGTCATTTTTAATAGACATTCCCACAATGTTGCTGTAAAATTTGTTCATAATGGTCTTTGTACATTTTGTGCACAAATCATTACTGCATCACAGATTAAAAGGTTTGCAGAACATCGCAGAATTTCTTTTTTTTTTTTTTTTTTAAGAGTTAAGGATAATAAAAGCCATGCATGTGTTTTATTATTGTAACAGACTAAACATGAGTAAAATGGGACTAAATAAAGGAAGCCATTATAACCTTCTAGGTGGAAAAAAAAACTCTTACTGCTGTCTGGATGTATAAATGAGCTCTAAATGTTTTCTTGTGTGTGTACACTGATTTATACTTAGATGCAGTAACACACGTCGATGACCCAGATCTGCACATGGTTCAGGTAGAATGTCTTGTTTACTTTTAGTGAGTCTCTCTCTCTCTCTCTCTCTCTCTCTCTCTCTCTCTCTGTGTGATGACTTTCACATGAGTGTGTGTTTAATTTGTGTATAACAGATTTACTCTTCCTGAAGGCACACACACACGCGCGAGCACAGTGTCTGCTGCTGTTATTAAAAGACGTTAAAGCAAATTTAGCTCAAAGAACTCAAAGAAGAAGAATTATAAAGTTTTAACTAAATGATTTTGTTCAGGAGAAAAAAAAAAACCCTCAATCCATATAAGTCTAATGGGGCATTTACTTTTGAGCAGTGCCCACCCCATTGCAGTGGTGCTTTCAATAGTGTCAATAATCTAATTATGTATATCTAATCCCTTATAGATTATGGACATCATGTTTATTTAGCTTTAAGTCTCTCATATTACAGTTGCAGGCTCTGTGGGCGGAGCTTAAGGCAGGTCTCCAGGGTGTGGTCCAGGAAATCTCCGCCTTACAGCAGAGCAACAGCCGCTTGGAGGAGAAAGTGTCCAAGTGCCAGAGAGACACGGCCGAGAAAATCCTGTCTCTGAGAAATACGTTGAACACAGTCCAGGTGCACAACTCACACATTCATCTCTAGACAGCGAGGAAAAAAAGATAACACTATACACACATTACACTTAATATTGATAAATACAGTTGTTGAGGATAAATAGGACATGTTTGATGTTTTGCAGGAAGACACAGGCACCGCTCTGTCTCAGATCTCTGAACTTAACATGAGACAAAAAGAGCTACAGATAGATATGGACCTACTGCAGAGGACAAAACACAGGTAACACATAGTGTACAGGATACAACACAGGTAATACGTATTGTAGAGGACACAACACAGATGTCATATAGTGCAGCAGACACAATACAGGCCATACATACTGTAGAGGACACAACACAGATAACAAACACTGCAGAGGACACAACACAGGTAACACACTACAAAAAAGTAATACATAGGCAATAAATACTGTAAAGGACACAACACAGTTAATACATGCTGTAGGGGACACAGTGCAGGTAACAAATGCTATAAAGGACACAACACAGGTAACATTCTATAGAGGACACAATGCAGGTAACATGCTTTAGAGGACACAGCACAAGAACACATCCTGCAGAGGACACAACACGGGTAACACATACTATAGAGAACACAACACGGGTATCACCTACTGTAGAGAACACAACACAGGTGACAAATGCTATAAAGAACACAACATGCTGTAGAGGACACAACACAGGTAACACTGTATAGGACATAACACAGGTGACAAATGCTGTAGTAGACACAACACAAGAACACATGCTATAAGGAACACAACACAGGTAACGTACTGTAGAGGACATAACACAGGTAACACACGCTGTAAAGGACACAACAGAGGTGACAAATTCTGTGGAGAACACAACACAGGTAATACATGCTATAGAGGACACAAGAAAGGTAATACATGCTATAAAGGACATAACACAGGTAACACATGCTGTAGAGGACACAGCACAGCTAATACACTCTATAAACGACACAACACAGGTAACACATACTGCAAAGAACACAGCACAAATAATAAATGCTGTAGAGGACACAGCAGTTAACACACACTGTAGATGACACAACACAGGTAACACACACTGTAGCAGACACAACACGGGTAACACATACTGTAGTGGACACAGCACAGTTGACACACACTATAGCGGACACAGCAGGGGTAACACGTACTGTAGTGGACACAGCACAGGTAACACATACTGTAGAGGACACAGCACAGGGGACGAATGCTATAGAGGACACAGCACGGGTAACACGTACTGTAGCGGACACAGCAGGGGTAACACGTACTGTAGTGGACACAGCACAGGTAACACATACTGTAGAGGACACAGCACAGGGGACGAATGCTATAGAGGACACAGCACAGTTAACACATACTGTAGCGGACACAGCACGGGTAACACATACTGTAGAGGACACAGCACAGTTAACACACACTGTAGCGGACACAGCACGGGTAACACATACTGTAGCGGACACAGCACAGGGGACGAATGCTATAGAGGACACAGAACAGGTAACACGTACTGTAGCGGACACAGCACAGTAAACACACACTGTAGCGGACACAGCACGGGTAACACATACTGTAGAGGACACAGCACAGGTAAGATACTGTACAGGACACTAAAACAGGTAACACACACTACAGAAGACACAACACAGTTAACACACTCTAAAGGGCACAACACAGGTAACGCATCTTAAAATAATGTAGAAATCTCACATTCACAAAGACTTTCTTAGCTGTCCCTGAAGCATCTATTACCTATGTTACTAGTAAAACCTTCTCAAATGGGGAGGAGCTCATGGATGGCCACGCCTCTCTCTGCAGCCAAACGCAACTGAAGCTCATTCAGCATTACATCAGCAGCCTGCCGACTAATCAGAGTGAGTTAAACACTGACTGTCAGATGCAGTCACACGGGACTTTTTGATTAGACACCTTTCAGAAGGAGACTGCTGTTTGTTACTGACTGTGTGTGTGTGTGTGTGTGTGTGTGTGTGTGTGTGTGTGTGTGTGTGTGTGTGTGTGTGTGTGTGCTTTAGGGTCTGAAGAGGATGTCAGTGATTTCAAGACTCAACCTAAAGGTTCACTGTGGCAGGAAAGGAGAGCGAGCCGAGACCAGACAGAACAGAACAGCCACGACATGAGTGTGTCTTGTACAAAAACACACAAAATGAAATGAAATCAAATCAAATAAAGATGAATGTATAAGACAGTGTCTAATAATACTGTGAATTTACTTTGTAGCTATTACATATGTCATCAGTATGTGTGTATGTGTGTGTGTGTGTGTGTGTATGCAGGTCAAAGGCAGGTAGCCGCTCTGGAGCTGTTGGAGTCAGAGAGAGTGTATGTGTCATATCTGTCTCTGCTGCTGAAGGCCAACATCACCTACAATGGCTGTGAAAACTCTAACCTCAAAGACAAACGGTAACACACACGCACACACACACACACACACACACACACACACACACACACATTTTCAAAATTGACCTGAACTTATTCTGATATAGCACCCACCACATTTTATCTAACATCACATCATTAAATGAACTTTTTCAGGCTGTTTCCATCCTCTTTACGGTTCCTGATCCAGCAGCACCTGGAGCTGTTGCACCTTCTGCAGGAACGTGTGCTCAAGAGTCACTGGCAAGGCATCATGGGAGATGTATTTCTAAGGCTTACCAGTACAGAGGTACTAGAGCTTTGCCTTTTGCATATTAGTCCTACTGAAAAAGGCCTGGCTCATGTCCATATCATACCTCCTCCATGTACCTCCTCAGTGAAGGAGGTGTGGCTTATGTGCATGTCAGTCCTAATAAATGAGGCGTGGCTTATGTCCATATCAGACTCAGTGAAGGGGTACGGCTTATGTCCATATCAGTCTCAGTGAAGGGGGTGTGGCTTATGTCAATATCAGTCTCAGGAAAGGAGGTGTGGCTTATGTGCATGTCAGTCCTAGTAAAGGAGTGACATGCACATAAGTCAATCACCAATAACTCTATTTTTATGTGCAAAACTAAGATAACAATGTAGATGAAACATGGTCTAAAATTTCATGTGTGTGTGTGTGTGTGTGTGTGTGTGTGTGTGTGTGTGTGTGTGTGTGTGTGTGTGTGTGAGTGCGTTCCACAGAATGATTTTCTGGCCAACTATGTGTCCTATCTAAAAGAGCTGCCCGAGTGCCTTTCAGCTGCCAGTTTATTCTCAAAACCTGGTGGCCTGCTAGAGGTAAATGCACACACACAAACACACACACACACACAGATGTGATGAGTGAAAGGTGTCTCTTCATTGGCTGTCCTAATTCAGGGTGATATCACAGGAGATGCGACACGTCCAACCCTACACACTCTGCTCCTCCAGCCGGTCCGGCGCATCCCAGAATACCTCAGGCTCTTACAGGTGTCCATCTAACAATGCCCTCTTTCCTTCAACCCATATGTTATGCTTATATGTTTTGCTTATCGGTGTAATAATTACTTAATGTTTGTGTGTGTGTGTGTGTGTGTGTGTGTGTGTTAGAGCCTGTTGGGTCAGACAGAGTCTGAGCATCCTGATTATTACCTGCTGCTTGTGTGTGTGCAGCATCTACGATCCTTCACAACCCAGTACAGTAACCTGCTCCAGCACAACCAGAAGCTCCTAACACACTCACAAACACACAGTCCGGGAGAACATACACGCAGCCTGTGCACACACCAGCCAGACCGGGTGACACGCATACACAAGGAACCAAGCAGGTCCAACTTTGATCATGCCAGTGTTGTATTGTGATGAGAGAAGAAATGTATGTGTGTGAGTGAATGTGTGAGAGAGAGAGAGAGAGATCGAAGCTTTCAGTTAGGTGTACATTAGTATGTTTGTTGTGCGTTTAAATGACCAGTTGTTTGTTGTGTGTGATTCAGATCTTCTGTAAAGCAGCTATATAAAGTGGGTTATGAGAGTTCCTCAAATTACAGTAGCACAAGTGCACTGACGTGAGTCAATTACTATTCATCCATTCATCCATCCATCCATTCATCTTTCTGACTCATCTATTCAGTCCATCCACTCATTCTATTCGACAATCTTCTATCTGTTCTATTCATTCATTAACCATCATCCACAATTCCAGCATTCAATCTATCCATCTCCTCCAGCGGCCTAGTCCATCTGCCATTGTATAAATCTTCCATATATAATACATCCATACAATCCATTTCTTCCATCCACCCAATCCATCTGCCAATCTTACAAATTTTCCACTCATCCATCCATTCCATTATTGCATCCACCTACCTGTCTCCATCCATCTAACTCATCCATTTCCTCCATCCACCCAATTCTTCTGCCAATCTTAATAATGTTTCATATAATCCATCCATCCATCCATCCATCCATACATCCATCCATCCATCCATTCAATCCATCCACCCAATCCACCCTGCCAATCTTATAAATCTTCCATCCATCTGTCCATCCATCCATTCATCCACATCTTATTCCATCAATCCTCTTTTCATCCAGCTCTTTAACACATCATTTCACTTCATCCTCCCAATCTACTGTATCTGACTATTTTACGATTCTTCCATCACCCGTCCTTCCATCCATCCATCCATCCATCCATCCATCCATCTCTTCATCCATCTAGCTTATCTATTTACTCCATCCCCTTAATCCATCTGTCAATTTTCCATATATTCCATTCATCAATCCATCCCTCAATCCACCCACCCATGCACCTCATTATCGCATCCATCCATCCATCCATCCATCCAACTCATTAATTCACTCAATCCAATCAACTCATCTATAACTACTGTATCTATCTAAAACTCATCATAATTCAGATTCAAATACAACTCATAATTTAAGTATTCAATGTACATTTCCTGTCACGTTTCCTCCCTTTCTCAGTGATCCAGCCCACATTCAGAGCCGAAAGAAAGCAGCTGTCCATCGCTACCCTGACTGGGAAGCGGAGCCCAGTCGTAGTCACCCTGACATTTCCTTCACATCTGACTCAGAATCTCGTCCCAAAGCCACACCCAGTCAACTCCACAGGATTCCAGAGACCGAAGGGGTGGGGTCAGCACTGGCCGACGCAATGGGTGCGTTCCTGCCGTATGGTGACATGGACGCGTGCTGTTCAAGTCGTTCCCATTCTACTGACTCGAGCATCGATATTGCCTTCGTGAGCTGTAGCCCTTCCCTCAGTCCAAACCATCAATCCCATAGCAGAGGGCGGAGCAGCGGAGGTGGGGTTTACAGACCCAGCCCTGGTTGCGTGTCACCTGATTCAGCCAGCGTAATGAAGCCTTTGCCGCTGGGCCAGCGGAAGAGCAAGTCGCTGAACGGATTGCAGCTTGACAGCATCGACAGCCGGACCCACCTGGCCAGAAGTCCGGTTCACCCAAGACTGGTGCGCCAGTCAAGCGCCAAATCAAGGCTGAAAAATAGCAGCCCAGAGAGGCATCAAGAGCCGAAGACACACACCAGAGCTGCCGAGCTCACGCAACAACAACACAAGGTTACACAATACAAACCATCACCACGCATGGCGCATTTTCCCAAACGGCTAGCTTCAGTTATTTTACAAGCGTACATGCTTTCTTATCTCATTTCAGGAGTCTGGACCTCCAATATGGGAGGAGTTTAAATGGAAGGATGTGTCTGATGAATGTGACCACACCCCACTGAGCGAGCGGAGCAGGAAGGAGGCCAAAGGATTCCGGAGTTCCTTCAAAAAACTCTTTAAGAAGAGGTGAGGGGAGCACGTACAGTACACACTCGTATGGCAAGTTACCTCATTAAAATGTCACACAACTCACACACGCTTTCTACATGAACTTTCTCCCTTTTATTTCAGTAGGAAGACATGATGTACCAAAGTGTTACAGTACAAGGTTAGACTTATAGATAGAGGGCCTCTAGTTTGAAGGAGCCACAGAAATGAGTAAACCATCTGTGTTCTTATATCCAAACATGCACTGCGGAGGAAGGAAGGAAGAATGTTGTACATGCATATTCCATTAGATTTGTAATTTAGGTGGATAGTTTTGCATGGAATGGTATCAGCTTTCAAAACCAGAAGTAAATTAATGGTGTGAGTGATGCCGCCTCATTTAACTACGCTTGAGCTGTGTACTGGGGTTCAGCCATTTTACATACCACAGAGTAACTGAAGAGGCTAATTGCAAAACACAAAAATACACATTTCTGCCAATAAAATACTTTTAATTGAAGTTTTTTTTTAAATGTATAAGAACATGCAAATATATTTTTTAATAAACATTGCTAACAAATTTTTTACACCTCCACCGCTAGATGGAGGTGTTCTCTAGTTGTTTGTGTGTCTGTCCGGTCGAGGCGCTGGTTAGCGTCAGGAAGGATTGCTATGATTTACAGTACTGTACAAAGGCCTGTACAAACGTCTTAACTGTACAAAGGCCTGTACAAACGTCTTAACTGTATTATTATTATCTTAAGTGCAAATATTGTTGTATATGTTGTTCATGTCTGCATTATTGTGTAAAAACCCATTCAACATAAAAAAAAAAAGATGTACATAAATAATGACACAGAAGGATATTTGCATGTCTCTAAAGAAAGCAACATATTACATAGACTAGTTTTCAGATGGAAACAAAAAACCTAATAGACTGTAGCTTCCTGGGTTTTGTACGAAAATAGAAAGGAGCGAGTGTGACAAAGTCACCGGAAGAACTTATATTCTCCAGCACGCTCAGTAAAACCCACTAGCTGTTTTACTTACAGTATTGTGCAAAAGTCCTGGGAATATACAAAAAAAAATTGCCATAAGCAAAGATGGCTTTGAAAACGTTTCTACATGAAAGAGCACTAAAGAGTAATAAAAGAAACAGAAAATATTTGATGTGAGAACACTTGTTGGGTTTAACTGAGCACGCCGCAGAAGTCTTTTAGTTACGTTGTCACTTTTGCTTCTTTGTATTTTCATGCAAAACCCAGGAGCCTACATTAGCCTACACAATGTTATTTATTTATGAATTTTAAGGTGTTTGGAAATAGTGAATGATTTTCGGACACCATAATTCAGACATGATAAACATAAAGTACATCACATTTGTACTAAATGTGCATTTATTTTATTTTTTTTAATTTTTAAATTTTCTCCCTAATTTAGTCGTGTCCAATTCCTCCCTGTCACTAGGGGGCTCCACATTAAGGCTACTACTACCACTCAGCCGGGAGAGCCAAAGACTATCGCGTGTTTCCTCCGAACCACGTGACGCCAGCCGACCACATCTTTTCGAACTGCTCACTCGCGCACCGTTGGGGGCGGAGTAACACACTCGGAGGACAGCGCTATCCGCTCCCTCCGTTGCGTGAGCTCACAGACGCCCCCGATTGGCTGTAGAGCCGTGATTAATGTGGGAGCACTAAGTACCTCTCATCCCTCCCCTCTGAGAGCTCGGCCAATCAGCTCTCTCTAGACCTCCAGCTGCGAGAGGTTACACCATCACCCGGGATTCGAACTAGCGATCTCCAGATGATAGGACGAGCGCTTTTACCACTGCGCCACTCGGAGGTCCAACTTTTGCATAGTTCTGTAAAACTGAACAAACTGGGACTTTTGATTACGTAGCATAAGAGAACATAATTCTGAAAGTAAAAACTCCCTTTATTTCTCTATATAATCCCCTGCTACACTGATGCACTTATCCCAGTGTTTCACTAGTGCTTGGATAGCGTCACAATAGAAAGTTTTCTCAGTACGCCGGAGCCATGATCAGCCTGCCTGCTTCATGTCAGAAACGATGGCCTCCCAGGAAAATGGCCCAAACATGTGAAAAATGGTTTGGAACGAGGTCAGGACTGTATGGGGGATGTGGCAATAACTCCCAGCTGAGGATCTGTAATACACAAGTGGTGTTGGTGAATGATGGTGTGTAGAGATCCCACAGACAGATTCGTCTCTCCCACGACAAGTTATGCTTTGATCAGGCGTTCCATTCGCTAAATGTTCACGGGAATGAGTGCAGTGGGCTCTGAGCCACATCGGCCAGGATCGTCATTCATGAACGTACAGCCTTCTTTAAAACCTTAATGTTAATCTAATGTTAATCACATTCACACTTTCATTCACCAGGAATGTAATCCCAAGTCCCGGTTTGACTTGAAGGCCTCTTGTATTTTAACCAGCAGATGAACTGATTAGATTTGGAACTTGAGGCAAACTGGGCTACGTTCACAACAAGGTCAAATGTCTGAAATAGTTTTCCTACGGAATTTCCTTCCTGTTTTAAGAATTATTTTAAGGAGGTTTAAATATTAATCCGAAGGACTAGACCTATCGGTGCCAGAGTGTAAAAATACTTCAAGGAACTTTTCTTACAAAACATCCTCAATAGGATTAGCATTTCTTTCGAAACACAACACAAACACATCTCGCACTAACACATGGTAAATTCCTCTATGACTTTAATCATGTTATGGTTAGTGTCTCTTTTCTGTTGATTTTCACCTATGGCAGTTGCAGGAGTTTACACAGAATGGTGCGTAAAACAAAAATCATCAGTGTGTGGCAGTTCTTTGTGTTAAAATGTCTGACCATGGCTAAACTGGTTCAAGCTGATAGAAATGCAACATTAACTCAAATAACATCTTGTTACAACTGAGGAATGCCAAAGAGCAACACTAAATGCACAACACGTTGAACCTTGAAGCAGATAGGCTACGGCCGTAGAAAAACCCACCGGGTGCCGCTCCTATCAGGTAAAATAGAAAACTGAGACTATAATTTGTGCGTTCAACAAAACTGGGTAATTGAGGATTAGAAAAATCATTGTCTAGTCTGATGAGTCTAGATTCCTGCTACAACCCTCAGATGGTGGGGTCAGAATTTGCTTTAAAGAATTTGTTGCGAATGCATGTCTCTATTCTGCCTTGTACCAATGGTTCATGCTGGTGCTGGTGTGGGGTTGATTTTCCTGGCACACATCGGGCCCCTTAGTACCAATTGAGCAGGCTTTAAATGCCACAGCCTACCTGAGGATTGTTGCTGAGCATGTTCGTCCCTAAAATCATCTCAAACTGGTTCACTGGTTCTCAAACATGTCAATATGGACCAAAATCTCTCAGGAATGTTTCCAGCACCTTGTTGAATCGATGACGCAAAGAATTAAGGCAGTTCTGAAGGGAAAATGAGGTCGAACCTAGAACGAGCAAAGTGTTTGTGAAGTGACCTATGAATGTATAAATACAGTAACATGCAATAAACCTGTGTGTGTGTGTGTGTGTGCGTGTGTGTGTGTATCAGGTCTGGAGGAGAGAGCAAGTTGGAGAAAGCTGTGGAGAAGCCTGAAGGACAGAACAGCAGTGAGCTGGAATCTGGGAGGTTAAACAACAGACATCGATCTGGAGATGTCGACAGAGGAACTGCGGTCTAAACACACACACACAGACACGCAATTCGTGTTGCTTTAATGATAATATGCTCTGTCAGAATGCTATTAACCACCATTCAGTATGATTATTACTGTATATATAAATGACATCACTGCTGCTGCTTACATTTTACTATATACAGAATAACAGACATTCCATAATGAATGAAAAATACATGACATTTAATAAACCTATCCCAATCTGCCCACCAAATCCAATGCATTAACGTGTGTTTATGACAATAATTCTATGAAATAACAGACACAATGACCACCGTTCATTTGTTTTCTTTTATTTTTGTTTTCTTCACCTTTAATGTGTTACCTCAATCTCATAGATCAGTTTCACTTTCGAAACAAAATATAGACGCTTATACAGTCTGTAAAACCAAATATTATCGTACACTATTTACATTTCATGTGCATGGTAGTGTGAAGTGAAGGTGTTAATGCGGCGGAAGAAAAGAGAACGGACTCGAAAACCTGTGCCGTGATGACGATGGCTCAAGATGAAATGCTGCATTCTGAAAAGGTTGAAAGTTGAAACACGTTCAGCTCTCTTTAAACTCTCACTCACATACATACATACATACATACATACATACATACACTCTCTCTCTCTCTCTCTCTCTCTCTCTGTGTTCAGTGATGTGTGTGTTCTCCTACACCCTGCATGTCTGGACTGGAAAGCACTACGTTATATCTTAAACACAACAAGTCTCGACCTGTCCGTATTACAGGCTTCCGCTGAAGTTGAGCGGCGTTTTGATAAACGTAGTTGATCAGCCAAGACATGTTCGTGTCTCGAATTGTAGATTTTTAAAAAAAAAATTTATGTGGTGGCCATGTTGAACAACCAGAATATATTTTGGCTCATTCAAAAACAGTTTCTTTCCAACCTCCAAACCGCGGCTTAAAAAGTTAAAAGGGTTGGACATGATAATATATTGCAGAAAAATTATCTTAGGCAACTTGTATTTCTCTTTATTAGAATAGATCGCTTTTGAGCAGATTATTAAGATTGTAATTTCAAGATTAAAATTGTCTTATTCCATTATCGGTGTTCATGTCTAAAAAGAAGCGATTAGTACATAAGTCTGGAAACAGTCTTGATGGACTTGTATTTGTTACGCAATAATGTCATGATGAGAAATTAATGAGATTGCGTTTTTTTAAACCAAGATATCATTACATGCTAAGACACTGCTTTTTTTTATTTTTATTTTTTTAGTAGTGTATAGTTTCACCCTGAACCTTAACGTATTTAAACTAGAGACGCACCCGTTACACTTTCCTGCCAGACACTGATTTCAGATGTCTATTCAATACCTTTGACATTTTCTCTTCAATTTTATAGGACCTTCAGGTTACTTTTTTTTATATCTTTTTTATAAAAAAAAAAAGAAAAAAAAAGAAGAAAAAAAATCCAAATGAAAATAAAAACTCAACATGGAGGGTGAATTAAGTTTCACATGAATATCTTCTGTTTCCTTGATATGAGCTTCTTGGACTGCTGCACATGCACAGTTGGGGGGCAGGGAATAAAGCGAAGACGCAAATGATAGACTGGGGCTGCTATGAGTGACGTGAGGGTCAACCCCCAGACGAGTGGCATGTGTGCGTTCTGCACGGGGTCGGTTAAATCCGAAGCTGATTCTATTCAATTAATCGGTGCATCGTGAATTTAAATGCAATCTTGAAAGGTGCATCTTGAAAATAAATAAGATCTTTGAGCTTAACAACATGGTCCAGGAATGCGTGCACATGAAAATGTACTTGTAAAACATGTTCATTCATCATACAAAGATTTTTTTTGGGGGGGGGGGTACAAAAAAAAAGTATGAAGAGTGTGTCGAAATTGTAAAAAGATCTACAAAGAACACAGAGCTGGTTCGCAACTTGATAATTATATTAATAACTAGTGTGTCAGATCCAGCATTTGTTTTCTTTTTCTGTCTGTGGTTCCATGTCTCCAGCTCTGTGCTCTTCGGCTCAGTTTAGCAGCTCATGTGTCTAGAAAGAAACGTTTGATTCACAAGTCGATTTAATTCAGAATCAAATCACATTCTCAACTAAAACTCTGTACGTGTTTGCAAATTCACAATTGCAGAGTTTAGTCTGTTTGAATCTGTGCGTTTTTTTTTTTGAGAATGCGATTTGATTCTGAATTAAATAATAATTTTTAAAAAATGCGCACAGATTCAAACAGACTAAACTCTGCAATTGTGAATTTGCAAACACTTCACAGTTTTCGTTGCATGAAAGTTTCCTTATGACCTACGATTTTGACTTTCAAAAACTAAAACTTAAAATGTCCTGGTTGCTTTTTGGTGTAAAAAAGTGAGCTCTTTCTTTTGCCTTTTACTTAAGTTCTAAAACGGCACATGGACAAGCTGTGTTATATTTTAGCACTAAATGATTCGAGTGTGACCAAGTCACCTTTGCTCTTCGAATAAATATACACTACCAGTCGAAAATTTGGACACAAATGGGATTATTTTCTACATTCTAGAAAATATATATTTTTTAAACCTATGAAATAACATATGGCATATAAGTAACAATAGCAACAATCAATAGTTACTTTAAGGCATGAAGGTCAGCTGTTCTGGAATAGTTTTGGAACGGTATTGTCAAGTGCATTAGCAAAACCCATGAAGCACCATGATGAAACTGTCTCTCATAAAGACCTTCCCAGGGACGCAAGACCAAAACGTACCTCTGCTGCAGAGAAGTTCATTTAGAGTCACCCGCCTCAGAAATCACCAATTAACAAACAGCACCAAAGATGAGTTCAAATGAAATTATTGGATATTTTCGATGCTTTTAGCATTGTTTTACTATGGAGGAAAAAAAAAAAATCAGGGAAAGACCATGGAATTAGAAGGTGTGTCCAAACTTTTGACTGGTAGTCTATGTTCACCTTGCTAAATGATCACTGTGACCGATTGTTACCGTCAGTTCTTTCCTCCTCCAAAAAAGGTAAAAAGATAACATTCGACAACAGACGCTGACATTCAGCTACAAACACTACTTTGTTCTGGTATCTGGATTAAAACCCCGCCTCCAGCATGCTGAATGAAAACAACACCAAAAAAAAACATGCAGCAGGTGCGTAAAAGTTACGGCGTTAAATGTTTAAATGAAACGTTCTGTGATGTAATCATGCACCAGCTAATAGGAAGCAGTCTGAGACTTGTATTTTAATGAGCTTCACCCGGGACCTACAACCACCTCTAGAACACACCTGCAGTTTTTACATCCCCAAGTCAAGTCAAGCTTTAAGGGACTGCATTCCTCGTGTAGTTCTCAGTTTATTTCATATTTACACCTCCGTCACGACGACACCGCGTTTTACATTTACACTTCAGGAATCGAATCAACTCGTGATTATTTCTTGCTAGGTCTATTAACGAACATCACCACCTCATCACGTTTTTCTTTCTTTCTTTCTATTCAATGCTCGCCTCAGAATATTTGTAAGCTTTTACAAACAGCTAGTCACATTATAGTCCGTATAAAACTGTGCAAAATTTTCAATACAGTGATTAGTAAGGTTTAAAAAAAAAAAAAAAAAAGTAAAAAAAAGAGTGAGGCATGGCTTTTGGTTTTTGTCTAATTTTATGAATTAAACAGCAATCTTTGAAGTGGAGTCATTTTAGATTTTAGGCTTAATTATTTTTCGGAATTGGCCCAAGCGTTTTTAACAAATGCGAATTTGATCTTTAAATGGCAACAATGCGTAAATTACATTTGATTCATTTAAAACAAAAAATAACACAAAGATCTCAATCTCACTGGGAGAAGAAAAAAAAAAAAAAAAAAGCAAATAAACCAGACACTTACTATCGTACACTATTTACAGGTCACGTGCGCGCATTGCAGCAGTATGCAGTAAACATGTCGAACTTTATCAGTAACGCCAAAGGTAAAGTACAAGTTCTATCCGCTTAGAAATATACATTTAGGTTTAAATATTTACATTAGCAATCAAATGCTTTTGAATATTAATTGCTAATAAAATCAGCGAGTTTTATTCAGCTATCAGATTATCAAACGTTCCTGTTCGTATTGGATTAAACTGAGCGATTATTTATCCAATTCCAATCAGTTTCCAAAAACAGCGTCATTACATGTGTTAATTAATTTACTAACGGAATAACGGAAGTAAAACATTCCATAATTGGAATGGGATTTGGAAAAGAACTGTGTGTTGTTTTTATTTATTTCTTAATTGGAAATGTTCACATACTATAAAGAAGCTTAAAAGTTTTTTGTTTTTTATATTACAACTTGATATTTTATTATATTTTAGTGTAAGATTTATACTTGCGTGTAAACCGAAAAAATTATTTAATCATTGTAGGTTTTAAAGAGAACACTACTCCAAAAAAAAAAAAAAAAAAAGTAGAAAAAAACCCAGATTGCACAATCTCTAGTTGTAACAATAGCAATAATAATTTAGTTGCCATGCTAGCAAGCTGACAAAGCATTAGAAAATAAATTTTGGCTGAAAAACTGGCACTTGCTTTTTCATGAAAAAAAAAAGAAGAAAAAAAAATCACAAAAATACATTTTCATTTAAAGTTTAAACGTGTCCACCACATGGTTCTAATTTTTATTTGAAATCTGAAGGAAATTTTGGGATTCTCGTCAATGAGGATCTTATGTTACGCTTTACCTCAAAACTACATCACCATTAAATACATGATAATTGGCACATAACTGTTATATATTAAATTCTATATCATCAAATTCCTGTTGTTTAAAACACATGGGCCAATCTTTTGGCATCTATAAGGCCTCCATCCTGCATGAGATTAATATGGATATCAACACTGCACTGTGACTGAGCTGACCGAGTTACACAAACCTGTGTAGATATAAATATACAGCAATAAGACTTTAGTTTTCTTCTTTTTTAAAAATGGAAATTTCAAGACAAGATATTTGCATAATCTTAAGAAACTGAGTGAAACTGGTCTTGGTCCTATTGGAGAACATCTAAATCTAAAAGTCTAGACGTCTAGTAACTAAACTGTACAGAAGCGTACTGAGTAACGTGCATTTGCAGCAAATTTGGGTTTGGAATGCGAATCTGATTAGTTTTCCGTCTTTTTTTTTTTTTTTTTTTACTAAACGAGTAGGTTAACAGTAATGTTTTTAACAAATTTAACAAATAGAAAATAAAAAAAGTAAAGGAATAATGACATTCTGTGCCTTTTCGCACGAAATATGTAAAAGTATTAGCTACAAATAGATAAATATAGAATAGATAAAAAAAATTGTTGATTGTTAATAACGACAGGACATTTGAATGAAACATTTCTTCATGTTCTCATGAACCCATGCTCTCGCTTCACTTTTATAATTACGTACACTGAAAGTACATAACGTACAAATTTTGCAGAAATAACTTGGTTAACGTAGCTAATCATGATCTAGTGTTGATAGAAAACGATTAATACTTAGAATTTCGTGTTAAATTACTTTCTGAAATTTGTTTCAGATGAAAAAAAAAATGCTCAAGTGAAATTTGCAAACTCATGATATTAGGTTCAAAACAAACACGCACTTAGACATATTGACATAAAGAAAACCGCGTCTTGAACATTGCTTTCCAAATTAAGCGACAATTCCCTTTTGCGTTTTTATAAAGTGTTCATTTGATGAGCAGCAAATCTGCAAATTCAAATCTAGCGGGGAAAACAAAAAGGGACAGGATAAAAATGCAAATGTTGCCCAACGTTAATGTTAAGTTTTTCCTTTAAGTCAAGCCTTTCCTCAGAACAACCAAAGTATGTACACTAGTCCGTTAGCGCTACGGTAACTTCTATGCAAGTACGTGTTCTGATATTGCAGTGCAGAAATTCACAAGCATTTTATTGTTTGTTTTTATTATTACTGTTATGACTACTAGAATAAGTTACGCTGACAGATACCTACACAGAAGTTACACTCTACTCATTTCAGTTTGAAAAGTTCTGGTAACAGTATCGGTAGATTTCTTTTAGTTTGTGCGGCCTAGCATTGGAACAACTTCATAACACGTGTATAATAACGTAGTTGTAGATCAATCCACTTTGTTAAAAGCTCCTGTCAGTGTTCGCAAAAAAAATAACAGAAGCGCTTTAGGAAGAAACCAGGCACAGATGTGTCGCACTTATTCATCAACAACTTTCTTAAAAAGCTTTCTAAAACTAATTGGCTAACAACTTGACTTCTCTTCCTGTTCGTAAACTGCTGTAGATGTTATTCTTAGCTTAACAACCGCACAACTGCTTTTACATAACATGAACTCATGAACGTAATTCCTGCTGCGATCTGAACCTGAAAACTCTTCTTGATTGGTTTGTTAGTTTCCTGTTAAAACATCTACGTTAGATATATAATTGAATAATTATACAAATATTCAACTATATTATGTTAAAAGGAAGCTTTATTATCCGCCTTCGCTCTTTAAATCAATAACTCAATTCTGACTAGCAGGTCAATCACAGCTATTTTAAATGTTAATATTTTATACTCGTTTTAAGCCTCTTGATTTGAATGTGAAGTGCAACGACACTGTGATTTTAGCTAACATTAGCTTTGCTTTGATGGACCGTTCATGGACTTTAGTACATGAATTCTCCTTAATTTACACGGCTTAACTGTTTATTTACTAATTTTTACTCAATCCTGTTGTGCATACATGTGATGTTTTTGCTAGCAGTTTTTTTTATATTAAAAAAAAAAAAACCTAAAACAAACAAACAAACAAAAAAAAAAGAATACTGCTTGCAGGAAAACTGCTTAAATTAATATTTAACATGAGCATATTAATTTTAATTGAAACTTTTAACAGTTGAAAAAAATACAGGTTTATACAATTAGAACAAAACATCTTTTGTTTGTTGATTTTAAAATTCTAAAACAAAAAAAAACAAAAAAAAACAATTAAAAATATTTAATTGCAATTAAGTCAGTGTGTAAATAGTGAAGATTAGTGTTTTGAGCTTTATTATCGAGATCTGGTTAAAGTCGAGATATCCAAAATATTGTTTTCTACGTCAACACGAGGACGTTTCTATCATTAACCGTGTAACGATTTGTTTTTGCGAATACCAACAGGAGCTTTCTACAACAACTGCCTCATTCATTAAATATCATTTGTTGCTAATTAGTTATGAAGTCGTTCTGTAGCTAGCTGTAAGGTGATAAGATATTGTTATAAAGGTGTACAGGCTCTTTAGGAGCCAGACTGAGATCGAGGGAAGGCTGCAGGCAGGGCTGATGACAACTAAAATTCTGGAGTAAAAAACAAAGAAATAATAATAAAAAAAATATTTTAAAAAAGTCGCCTTTTTGTAACATGCCAGAATAAATAATTTAAAACAGACGAGTCAAATCGTCAGGGTTGGACGTGTAGTGTGTATAACGAGGGCGTGTGTAGTGTAGCGTAGCGTAGCGTAGTGTGTGTAGTATGTGTTTATGGCTGTGTCATAGCAGACAGTAGTGTAAGATGGCGGCTGCTGGCGTAGTGCTTTTAGGAATGTGTGTGTGTGTGTGTGTGTGTGTGTGTGTGCAGGCACATGTTGCTTGTGGCGGGGGTGTAGTGTGTTATGTTATGTAGCAGAGCAGAGGAATGCAGTGTGTGTGCGTGCGTGCATCTGTGTGTGTGTGTGTTTTCAGTAGCTGTTCTCGTGGCCCGCAAGTATGTACAGGTTACTCTGAGCTGTAGGGTTGTCTGTTGGTCGACTTTCCAACACGATCGTCCTGTAACACACACACACACACAAAGGTTTACTGTCACGTATAACTAAGAAAGTTTATATGCAGAATAAGTAGTGTATACAGACTTTTTCGAGCATGCGTGTGTGTGTGTGTGTGTGTGTGTGTGTGTGTGTGTGTGTGTGTGTGTGTGTGTGTGTGTCTGTTTTGATTGTCTTTCGTTACCTGTCCGAGCCCAGCAGTCTGAAGATGCGCGAGTTGTCTGAGATCTCCTGCGTGATCTGGTGCAGTGACAAAGCAATTTTATACACTCACACACATACACACACAAAATACAGCATATATACAAAAACACCCCCAACACACACCTCGTTGGTTTTGAAGCTGCGTCCCTGCATGCCGTGTCTCCAGAATGCCAACACGCTGTCCTGCAAACACACTGAAACCGAGCAGAAAGAAAAGTTACGATGAGATCCACTTCTTACAGGAGCTCTTTGTTCAGGTTCACACGTGTAAGAAGCTGTTGAGGCTTGTGGCCGTGGCCTGTCCGGCATGTTTTCGCTATGCGGCCAAAAGTACGCGAACACCGGATTATCACGTACCCATACAAGGTTCGTCCGCTTAAATGTTTTCAGGAAATCTGACGCACACAATTGGACGTCTTTGTAAGGTTTCCCTTTGGTGTGATGGTCAGGGGTGCACAAACTTTTGGATCGTAGACGGGTAGACCTTCTAAAGCTAAGTGATTAACTGAATGATTGGTTGTTA
>JAAGKR010001536.1:2480-121755 GCA_011419295.1 Clarias macrocephalus | reverse complement strand
TATATATATATATATATATATATATATTTTTTTTTTTTTTTAATCCAATAATAAACCAAAGCTGTTTGCCATTTTGCAGCTAGATTTTAAGCAACAACTTTGGGAAACAAGCTAGTTTTTGTCGTCACCTATGATATAGCAGCTGCAAACACTCGTTCCCTCACCGGCCTCTTTTTGTTTTTTCTCGTGAAGCTATTGGAGCTCATAAAACAAAATTAGCTTGTCCTTTTACTGAGAAAACGCAGTGTAAACTACTGTGCCTGAAAATTTATGAAAAACTTAGTCACAGCTTTACCTCATTCCTTTTGTAACATCTGCATCACAAAAAAAAACTGCAACGAATACAATAACAATCTTTTAAAAAATTCCCATCATTAAAAAATCCATTCAATCTGTCAGTTGAATCCTTATTTTCAATTTGGATATTAAAATCATAAATGGCACATTTGAAAGTTTAAAGATTTTTTTTGTTTTATGTTTATAACTTGCTGGTGCACCTTATGTTTCTTTCCCATCTGTATATACAATCATCATGCATGTGTACATAAGCAGTATTTTCATATTCATATTATTTGACAGCATTCTACCTCTTTAATGCGCCTTAGATTTGACGCAATTTTTTTACCTCGTTATTGCATATTTAATTGTAAAGTGTTTTTTTTTTCTTCTTTTTTTCCTTTTTTCCTTTTCTCTCTCACTTACTTGTTACTTTGTAATATTTGAACTGGCTACTGTAATGATACAATTTCTCTTTAATTGATTAATAAAGTACTCTATATAGTTACCCATCCATCTATCTAAACACAGTGACTAAAGGACGCGTGCCCAGTGATCATAGTGACATGGATCAACAATCCTATACAAACTAACAAGACAACTTTGAAATTCGAAAACCAAATACAAATATTTATGTACCATTTGTTTCACTACGGTGATAAACATACTTAATGATGATGTCTTGGTGTATGTGAGCAGATTTTAATAAGATTCCTTCTGAAAAATCAAGACAGAGACTTACATATTGTGTTTAGGATTCATTCTTTCCAGTTCACATCACTTCCTATGAAATCAAAAAGATCAAAAATATAAGATCTCTTTTTGATTTTTTCCCTCCATTGGTAATCGCAGTGCATTTAAAAATCCATTATATTTCTCCACTCTAGTTTTCTTGCTAGTTGGTGTGCACCAGTCTAAAGAGTCTTCAGTGTGGCACACACTAGATTTACACAGGGATGGGGAGTGGATTTGGAGCAGGTCAGCAGCACCAAGTTCTCTTTCATGAAGATTAAAGTCTCTTGAGGCGGACTCCATTCTTACATTCTTACTCCTCCATCAGCATTCCAGCTCACTCTGCTCAGGCCTGGAAGATCTCTCAGTGTTCTTTCTGAGTAATGTTTGAAGTTTACATTGTTTTTATCCTAGTTATTGCAACTGTAATGTGCGATGCATAAGACATAGATTTGGAAACTCATACTAACGTTGGTTCGAACCTACTGTGTGTTGTACATGTCTTGTGAAACATAGACACATGTCCAAAATTCAAGGGGTAATTTCATTGTTCCATCAAGTACCAATTAATGTTTTTAAACTGGTAAAATAATTACACACATTTATCACATTTTGCGAGCACTATTTCTGCCTAAATTATCTAGACAGCTTAGCTGGAGTGTGGTTCTGTTTTCAGATAAAGTCATATTATATTTTGAAAGTGATCGGATCTTGTGAACATATTTTGTGACATCGCAATAGTAATACTGCCTGTACTGTATATATGATCCACAGTGCCAATTTGTCCAAAGCTGCCTGGGGGGCGTTGGAGAAAAACAATACTCAGATGATGATTCGTTCCTATGAGCTGGGAATTCTGTACCTGCCTTCAGCCTTTGTAAGTACCCAAGTATTCTGTAATATGGATATTATTATTCCATGTTATTGGTGGTATGAAGGGTCAAAGTTGACAAGAATTTAATAAAATAATATGGAATATATAATAATGTAGAAAATCAGGAAGTACCTGCAGTGTGCTTTAATAACTGTAGTAAAACGTCAGTGCATTACTTAAACGGGATGTTTCGGGGTCTAGGATGTCCACCTCCAGTTGCTTCAGAAGCGCTTTGAGTGGACGCTACTGTACATGAACTTCTATAAAACGAGCAAGTTTTTTGCTTTGCTCTAACAAAAACATAAAATAATAAAAAATATATGTATTTTTTTTTTTGCGGTTTTGAGAGACTCATCAAAACAACACATTTTCAAAATTCTAAACAAATAAAGAAAATGTCCAATTCATCAACATGACTTTGTTTCAAGTGTTCTGAAAATTTTGAGTTGATGCCAGCAAATTTTGTACAATGTAGAAAGAAATAAAAATCTGGAAACACCATTTATTTATGTACTGTATTTAAATATTTTAAGGGATAAACGGATTCTTAAAAATGTTTTTTCTGTTTCCATGGTATGTCAAGCTTTTGTGTATTTTATTTATTCACCTGCTAATATGGGAAAAAGAAATTGATATAAAACAGACCAAAGTTTTTTGCGATGCATTAATTTCTTCTTCTTTTTTTTGGTCTACTTTGGTTCTGCAAGTAAATAAACATTTCTCTGACAAAACACTGCTAGTTATTTGAGCGCTATGTATTTAGATGAAAAGAGCTTTTCTCCCCCAGTAAGTGCCAGTCAGTCGCTGCTAGGTAGTGTAATGTAGTAAAGCCTGCACCGTGCTGTACAAGAGCACATTTCTTTTTATTTCCCCCCGTGTGTATGAACAGAGGCGGCTTTTGTGCAGTCCGTGTGTATTCTCACTGGGTAATTTGTCCTTGTTGGATTACTTCAAAAGTTGCTTAGCAACAGTAAAGCTCAGTTCTCTAGCTGTGGTAGAAATGGAGCGGGGGGGGCCGTGAGTGACCAAAGCGTGCTAGCATAGGATGTGCTCTTTTCCTGAAGAAAAGATGTCGTACGTTTCATAATGCCATTCTCACTAGACAGCTGAACTGACTTAAAAATCCTGATTGCATTCAGTTATATCCTGCACATATCTCTTAAGTATTTAAAATGTCTCG
The DNA here is from genome assembly GCA_011419295.1 of Clarias macrocephalus. NCBI lineage: Eukaryota > Metazoa > Chordata > Actinopteri > Siluriformes > Clariidae > Clarias > Clarias macrocephalus. Next base: position 118,693 of record JAAGKR010001536.1, on the reverse strand, counting down.
TAAATGTTTTAAATCTGAGCCCCAAATTAATGCAATCAAATATTTTCTATGCAAAATATGATATTTTATGACTTATTAGTAAACCAGCTCACATTGTCAGCTTCTGCCTTATAATGCAGGTCTGTTGTAACATTTGCTTGTAATGGTGTGTAAATTGAAAGTCTCGAAAGTCAAACACAAGATGTGTTCATCAAACAAAATTTTTATTGTGCTCCTAATTATAGCATAATCAAATTCTGAAATGTCATTCATTTAACAGTCATTAGCTCCATCCAGATAGGGCACTGTAATTATAAAGTCTTGCCATACAACAGTTGGAGTGTATGCTCTAGTGAATGCTTGTGAGTTGTAATCAGTTCATCGACCCTTTTCAGGCTTAACTCTGTGTCGGATCTGCCTGGTGTAGTGGTTAAAATCAATGAAATGGTAAAAGTCACGTTCCTGCGCTGCAGTGAGGACATGGAGTGTCAGACAGAAGCTAATCGAACTCAAATCACAATTAGTCACTCATTTGTGGTGGTTTGTCTTATTAACTTCCTCCTATGTAGAGCCACACAATAATTTGTCATCTACTCCAACATTAACAGACTAACAGAATGGACAGATAACTGGACAGGAAGACTAATGAATTGGTTTTTGGACAGTTTGAAGAATGCAAATAATGAGTCACCTGCATGAAGAGATGAGTTGATTGATAAGTAACAATGAGTTGGATGAACAAATGATGAATGGATGGTTAGGTTAATTGATAGGTGGGATGGATTAGTTGAATAGTTAGCTGACCGAGGGATGGGTTAGCGAAAAAATTAGAAGGATGAATGGATGAAGTAATGGGTTGGTGAATGATGAATAGATTGATGATTGGTTAATGGATGAATGACCAATAAACAAATGTTTTGATGAATAGATAGAGGGCTCAACGCATTTCTAGATGGACAGATGTAGAAATTGATGGGTTGGATGACAAACAGATGGTTGAGAAATTAATTGGACAGTTGGATGGATGGATGGATGAATGGATGGTTGGCTAGATAAGCGGGTTGACAATAATAACAATAAGAATACAAACTTTTTAATTGTAAAATATTATGCTAAGATAAAACCAATAATAATATTAAATAAACAATAAAGGAATTAATATTCACTTAATAACTCGAGGAGTACTAATAAACTGACATTTTTTTCCCTGTACCTGTAATTAAAATACATAATTTTAAAGATAACAAGACAACTGAAACCTAAGATAGAAAGAGATTAGTACTAATGACCTGCATTCTAGGTTTTTTCATTCAGGGTTTGTTGAATATTATTGTTTATATATATTTTTTAGAGAAAATAATTTCCACCCCAACTGGAACACAGTCACTTTTCCTTAAAAGGCGATTCACATTGCAAACAGTTTAAACACAGGTGCTTGAAAAATTTGGACTTTTTATTTTGAAATTGTGAATCACAGACATAACAAACTGCTCCTTTACAGCAGAGAATGTGTTAGGACCTAAACTGGAGCAACCAAAAAAAAAAAAAATGATCACAGCTTCCTCACCAGTCTCCATGGATATGTGAGTGGAAAATTCCCTCACAGTGCAGATACATTTAAGCTTTGAGTAAATTACATTATAGTGGTGTATTTTTGTGCCTTTAGCTCTGAGTTTCAGTCTGAAACCTTTGAGCTGCAGACAGTCAGTATAATCAGTAAGCAGTAGAAGGTTAAGATGACTGATCACAGAGTCAGTGCTAACTTATAGAATAGCTTTAGTTCCTACAGCACTTAGCACGGAATCCAACATTTTTAGTTTTGCCACACTGTAACCTCGCCTCTCTTTATTGTTACCCTGGAGTTGTGATTACAGCTGTAGAGCTGTAATGCTCTTTAACTTTCGAACCTGCTAGAGAAGAAGAGATACACCCTCAGCTGTGGGCTCACCAGATTAAAAGTGGAAAATATATAAACTCTTCAGCCTCAATTCAGACATTGTAAAAGTGCACAATCTATCCTGTTTATCTGCTGCTCACTGTGGCGTCTGGAAACTACCATGCTATAATTTTGCTAAATCTCAGCACTGCTTTTATTTATTTTGTTTTTGGAGGGGGATTTTCCTCAGATTTTCTCCCTAATTTAGTCGTGTCCAATTCAATCAGCTCGCTCTAGATCTCCAGCGAGAGGTTACAGTATCACCCAAGAATCACACTCGCGATCTCCGGATGATAGGGCGAGTACTTTACCACTGCGCCACTCTGAGGCCCCTAATTTCAGTGCTGCTTTCGACACAGTGGAATCATAAGCTCTTTAGCCGCAAGACTTTCACAGTTAATATCATTGAATTGTCTTTACTGATTGATCGACGCTAGGTACAGTCCTTTTTGCTATAGAGGGGAAGAAGGTATTCTCCACTTCATTTAGCTAATATTTTTTGATTTTGTAAATATGAACAAGAAATTTTGTTTTTGTTTTTTTTCCGAACAGAGAAAAGAGTTGCAGGACAATCTGAAAGCAGCTGGAACAAGATTTACAGATAAAACACTAAACTATGAATTGCAATGCGAGCCCACAATTCAGGCCGAACTCGTCTGCTAAAACAGAAGTGTAGCGATGCACATCTAGAAACGTCTAGACAAATCTGAACACTTTTGGAACAATGTACCTTGGTCAGCTGAAACAACAAAAAAAAACAGTAATTCGGTTTGTCATGTTTAGAGAAGGAGTGATCCCAAGAACATTACGGCCATAGTGCAGATTGGATGTAAGACTTTCATGGTACTGCTTCTCTGCATTTGGTGCAGGAGAAATACATGCCATCAAAGGAAACATAAACGGAGCGGTGTACTGTGACATACTGGACAAGAATCTCATAGGTTTGTAGGTACAAACTCAAAAGACATTATGTTAAATGTTTAGGGATATTAAATGAAAAGTATATGATTTTAAGTATATATTTATGTTCCCCTCACTGCATATGCTTTTACTGGGCAAAGCATCAAGAAATACAATATTTCATTCCATCGCTATGCCGATGACACTCCATATCTATCTCCATTTAAGGTCTAACGATTTGTTACTTGAGTGTCTGGAAAATATCAAAAGCCAGAAGCACATCATTTTCTCCAATTAAATGGTAACAAAAAAAAATTTTTTTGGCCTATCCATAAATGACTTTAGAACATACACTGCATGCCCAAAAAAAGCCACTGTTTCAGAAGGGTCAAAGAATTCTCCATCACACAAAATAAATCAGTGGAATTGATGTACGAACATATAAAAAGCTTCACAGAAAACTTGTAGTCAGAAAAACATCCTGAATTAGGGTAATGAGAGGTCAAAATTATGGTAAGAAATAAAAAAATAAAATAGTAAGAACTCGCAGGATTTGATACTAATCAACTGTGTGGCTATACGAAAACCACTTGTTAGAGAACCTAATCAGAAAAAAGGCTTTAGTTTTCTAGGGAGCATAAAGATTGCACTTTGGAGAAATGGAGGAAGGTCATGTGGAATGATGAGTCCAGAATGACCGTCTTCCAGAGTCGTGGGTGTGTCAGTGTAAGAAGGGTAGCTCATGAAGCGTTGCATGCATAGTGCCCACTGCACAAGCCTCTGGGAGGCAGTGTGATGATTTGTGGTGGCTTCAGTTGGTTTATCTTCAAATAATAATCACAGCTTGGAGCTAAATGCCGTCCATTTATTCCTTAAGTTGTGCATGTTTTTTATTTAATCCAGCCTAGACACTTGTAATATTTTTGAATGAACCTACTTAGCCATACATATCCATTTTGGCCTTTCAATGCAGTCGACACATAAAACTTTATATTTCCAGATAAATGCTATTGCCCTTCCTCTTCTCCACTGTGCTCCACAGGGATTCAACATAGAGTTTTTCAATATTATGGCTAAAAACTTTTCATCTTCTTTTTTATAATTTCTTCTTTTTCATGTTTTCCTGTAGAATATGAGTGCATTTTCAGTGGAGAAGAACATCTTCCCTGTTTCAAGCTCTTCTACAGGTTTCCCTGTGCCTTTTGATTTGCCACCACTTCGCTACTCCACTAAAGGTGAGAATAGACTCATCGTTCATGTAACTCGACTCAAGACAGTCTTGTGTAAAACTCTTTCACTCTGAAAGTGCATATGGTTATAAATCATGTAGGGCATGCCAGGGGTGAGAATCAAATCTCCAGACATCTGAATATTTTGGTGCAAAGATGTAATGCATGTAATTTCTGGATTTCTGTAAATTAATTTATGGTTAAAAAAAAACAGGACTATGATAAACTGGAGGAGAAATCTGGAGGAGAATTTTGCCACAAAGCACAGCCAGTAGGGTACTTAGCAATGCAGAAATGTCTCTAAAGATTACAGATTGAGGTCTATAGAAGATGGAGGCAGTTTGGGACCAAATCGACAATTAGATTGCACCTAAATTTGAACAAAATTATGTTTTTTTTTTTGGGGGGGGGGGGTATTTAACAAACTCCTGTCTAGCTTCAAATCCTGAGCAATTATTAAAGCTTTATTGGAATTAAAAGCATTACATCAAACATTTCTTTAATATGCTAATTAGAACATATTTATTGAGCTATTCCACTTTCATATTGGAACATTCCATTTATTTATTTTTTATTCATTTCATAGGCATCCACAACCGAATTAAAGTTTTCCGCTGAATGAGATATAATGTCAGTGTTCCATGTAAATCTTTACTGCTCACTAGACAAATCAATGTTTGAATAATGTCTGAAGTGTATGTTTTATGAGTGCATGTATTTGAGCATTTTGATTGCTCAGTCTATAATTGCTGTAGAAAATCCATTTATCACCTTTGCTACATTTCTGTAAAAGATAATCACAGGTCTTTGCCCTGATCCTCTGTCTGCACGACCATTAATCACAACAAGGAAAGGGACTGGCAATAATCAGAGGAGCCATTGAAACGAACAGAGTCGTCATATATGAACTGAAGCAGAAAACATCTGCGGTTACCATGGCAGTGCACATCTTTAATGATAGAGGACGAATCGGCCAAAAGCTGAGTAGCAAGATGAGTGGGTTTTACAGAAATATATACATTGTCTGGCCAAAAGAAAAAAAAACACACAGTAAGATTTCATTCAATCACATTTAGCTTTGATTATTACATACAATATGGTTGCCAGTTCATGTGTGAAAATGATTCCTCATGTTCCCAGAACCACTGTTTTACAATTTGAGTTCTAAAATATGGCCGTTCTATCAGGGAAGAAAAACTTTATTCATGTGATTACCTGGTAATCCAGTATTTGTCAGACAATTTATTGCTACATACAGTTATGGTAAAAAAACATCAAAATCTGATCATGTGGGACATACAGTAATATTATGCAAATACAACTTCAGACAAACAACATATAACTTTTTCCACAGTGTAATTATTTGTTTAATGCCAAAAAAACATGTAGGCAATACTAAGTACCCCTTACTGCTTCCACAGGATATAAAAGTGTAAGTTCAAGGGTAAGTAATCATCAGCTCTTGATTAATTGATCATCAGCAGGTGTGCAGAACTCTATAAAAGCTGAAGTTTTGGCAGTTTGCTGGTCTGAAGCATTCAGGTGTGTGTTAACACAATGCCAAGAGGAAAAGACTATATATGTCTTGCAGAAGTACTTGTTGCTGCACTTCAATCTGTACTTAAATCCATTTCCAAACAGTTAGGTGTTCATCATTTTACAGTGAGAAAAATTATTCAGACAGTGAGAAAAGACAGTTGCCAGTCTTTCTAGAAGTCTTTCTAGAAGTGGATGTCCCAGCACATTTACCCCAAGGTCAGACCATGCACTGCACAGAGAAATACCAAAAAAAAAAATACATTTCAGACATTACAGGCCTTATTCAGCATCTTAAATGTTAAGGTCCTAACAGGACAATTAGAAGAAGACTGAACAAGTACGGTTTGTTTGGAAGGTTTGCCAGGCGAAACCTTGAAAAAGGATATGAAGCAAAATTAAGGGTGGCAAAGCACGAGGCTTCTGGAACGAAAACCAAACAGCATTTCAGCAGAAACACCTCATACCAACTGTCAAGCACAGTGGTGGAGGGTGATGATTTAGGCTTGTTTTGGGGCCACAGGACCTGGGCAATTTGCAATCATTGAGTCAACTATGAAATCCTCTGTATACCTGTGAATTCTAGATGAAAATGTGAGACCATCTGTCCAACAGCTTCTTACCCGGATGCACCAATCATTATGTAATTGGGTCACTCTTAGGTCACGTTTCTTTTTTGCATTGCTCCAAATTTCCTTCTTTATGTTTACTAAAACTTTAAGCCCCACCGACAAGTGGTTTTCTAATGCTTTCTAGCTTTTTAGTGTGTGTATATATATCTATATGTATAGTATATACAGTGTATGAGAATAAAAATAAATAAATAAATAAAAAATATCTCGTCATGATGAGGACTTACGGTCCTCGGGTGTTTTTCTGCTGAATGTTATCACAACCTCATGGCCTTGGACATGTGCAGAGCAGCAGTCAGAACAGGCTCCTTGTTCTCCACTTTATAAATCTCCCGAGAAAAGTAAACAATCATCATCATTATGGCCTTGAGTGTGGTATTCAATCTTAAACTAAAAGGAATGTGTAATTTCTCTTTTTAAAACAAATAATACACTGTAAGGGTTTTTTCATGTACTGTTCATGCAGTGCAGCTTGAAGTGAGTGGAATTATTCATGGTAGGATTTTCATTTATTCTCATAAAATACCATTATGTGAACGCATTTTCAATTATCTTTGTGCTTGTCCAAAAAGTTCATTCTCCACCACAATGCTGCACGCAACACAGGTGCAAAGCGACATTTTAGACAGCTTTTACATGAACAATTAAGGCTTTTTAGAGAAGAAACAGATCACCTCCAGACAACGTGTTTACTTGACCTCCTGAGTGCATTTCTGTCTCTGTAGTGTTTATAGTAAATCATCCTGAAAATAATGAACTGGAAAAGAGGAGCAGACGTTCATACTGTACATTTTTCTTTTCTTTTTCTTTTACTTTAAATACATAGTAATAACAGCTGTCGTACACTCACTCTCCATTTGTCTGTCTCTAACTCTCTCTTCCTCTCTCTTCTTTTCTCTTTCCATCTCTGTCCATTTCCCTCTCCATATACCTCACTATGTCTCTCTCACCCTCTATCTCTCCTCCCTTTCATTTAGTGTCTCCCTTCCTCTCACTGTCTCTGTCTCTCTTATTATCACACTCTCTCTCAGTCTTCTCCATCTCCCTTTCTTTCTTTCTCTCTTCATGTCTCTCTCTTCCTCTCTATCTACCCTGCTCTCTCTGCCCCCACTGTTCACACCTTACATGTCAGTGATGAAAAGGACATGGTTTAATTGGCCCATAAATCGCCACAGGACCTTTCCCATATACCACCCGTTAAAACACACACACACTTTCCAGGAAATGTCAGGGGAGCAGCTGATGGAAGACTAATATTACAACATTGTGACACTGGTAGCTACAGTGCCCTCCATAATTATTGGCACCCCTGGTTAAAATGTGTTCTTTATCTTCTAAAAATTTCAGTTTTGTTCTAAATAACATAGGACCACAATGGAAAAAGAGGAAATTCCAACCTTTAATCCAAGTGCATTTATTCAGTGGGGGAAAAAATCCCACATTAAGAAATAAATTTTACATCAAATCATAGGTGCCACAATTATTAGCACCCCTGATGTTTAATACTTTGTACAACCCCCTTTTGCCAACAAAACAGCACCTAATCTCCTCCTATAATGTTTCACAAGATTAGAGAATACAGAAAGCGGGATCTTTGAACGTTCCTCTTTGCACAATGTCTCTAAATCATCCAGTGACCCGACTCCTCTCCTCTGCACTCTCCTCTTCAGCTCACTCCACAGGTTTTCAATGGAGTTGAGGTCTGGGGACTGAGATGAACATGGGAGGAGCTTGATTTTGTGTGTGGTGAACCATTTCTGTGTAGATTTCGCCACACGTTTTGGATCATTATCTTTTTGAAAGACCCAGTGACGACCCATCTTCAGCTTTCGGGCGAAGCCACCAGATTTTGCTTTAAAATGTCCTGGTATTTCATAGCATTCATGATGCCATGCACCCTAACAAGGTTCCCAGGGCCTCTGGAAGAGAAACACCCTCACAGCATCACCGATCCTCCCCCATACTTCATAGTGGGCTTGAGGTGCTTTTCTGCATACTCATCTTTTATGTTCCGCCATACCCACTTATAGTGTTTGTTGCCAAAAAGCTCTATCTTGGTCTCATCTGACCAAAGAACACGGTCCCAGTTGAAGCCTCAGTACCGCTTAGCAAACTCCAAACGTTTGCATTTATAATTGTGACTGAGAAAAGGTTTTTTCCTTGCATGCCTCCCAAAGAGCTTGTTGGCATGTAGATAGCGTCTGATGGTTGTTTTGGAGACTTTGTGACCCCAAGATGCTATCATTTGTTGCAGTTCTTTAAACAGTGAGCTTTGGAGAATTTTTAATTTCTCTTACCATCCTCCTCACTGTGCGTGGAGGCAAAATAAACTTGCATCCTTGTCCAGGCTTGTTTACTACTCTTCCAGTTTTTTAAAACTTCTTAATGATTCCTCTCACAGTAGATATGGGCAGGTGCAGGTGGGTGGCTATTTTCTTGTACCCATTGTCTGACTTGTGAAGGTTGACACACCACACCTTACTTGAATGGTGTGTTTCTTTGTCTTTCCCATGTTGAAGAGTGGATAAGAGAAATGGCCTCTGTGTCACGTCATATTTATACACCAGGGAAGCAGGAAGTGATAAATTACTAATTAAATGATACTCTGATCAACTTTGTAAACTACTATAGAAGTGACAGAAATACTTCATTTACATTTATTTTCTAGGAATTGTTAGGGGTGCCAATAATTGTGGAACAGGTTGTTTTATGAAAAATAATAATTTGTTAGTCAGGGATTTTTATTTCCCCTTAAAATTCACTTTATATTCACGTTATATTTTTCTACAATTTTCAGTGTGACAATATGCTTCTGGAATAAAAAACTGAATTTATTTTAAGGCTTTTAACACACAATATTTTTATATTTAATATTCCTACTATATCTGCATATATTTTAGGTTGTGAAAATGTGGTAAGTGTGTACAGTACCAGCTTTTTTTCTTTTTTGTTGTCTTCAACGTTGCATATTAATTCTAAAGATATAGAAATTATGAAAAAAAACAAATATGGAATTATGTAGTTAACAAAAAAAAACAAAAATGTGCTCAATAACTCAGAATATTAATAAAGTAGCCAGCTTTTGCTTTTATTACAGCTTTACACACTCTTGGCATTATCTCAGTCACCCTCATGAGGTAATCACCTGGAATGTATTTCCAACAATCTTCAAAAACAGTTCTGGGAAAAAGTTCCCAGAGGTGTGGCATGATTGTTGGCTGCTTTTCCTTCACTGGACTCTTTTGTCACAGATTAACTCTTGAAAAGGCACATCTGTGAATTGAAAACTGTCCCCAGGTGACTGTGTCATGAATCTGATGAGAGAATGCCAAGAGTGTGCCAAGCTGACATCAGAGCTAAATGTAGCTACAGTATGCAAATTATACAATACTGAACTGAAATGAAAAACAATATTACCTTGTTGTCATCTGTGAGTTTATTTCTCCTGAAAGAAACTAACGTACACACTATTAGCATGTTGATTTCCCATCGAATGCGTAATCAGTGGCGGCCGGTCAATACGGGCACAGGGGCGCCGCCCCCCTTAAAGTTAGGTTAGTCAGCACTTCTTATGGCAAGTGGAGCTGCTGACTGGATGCGATGTGAGGCAGGCCTTTATTTTATACTAGTAGTAATGATGCTTAATCACCTGATAAATGCCTATTTACAGGCGAGTATTAAAAGTTTAATTTTCATTTTGTTTGCGCCCCTCCCCAAATTTCTTTTTGCACCAGCCACCACTGTGCGTAATGTAAGTGTTCGAAGTGTTCATATCATTCACGCCGATTCTCAAACATATCCCTGAACAAACGTTGCTGCAGACACCTGCAAAAGGACACTTCTGGAACTCGTAGCAATAGACATTGTAACTGTTACATCTTTCTAACTCTTTTAGAATTGTTTTGCCAATATATATATAAATGTGTGTGTATATACAGTGTGTGTATATACTGTGTGTGTGTGTGTATATATATATATATATATATATATATATATATATATATATATATATATATATATATATACACACACACCCATTCAACAAACATGAATACTGAATACATCCAAACTATATAGTGTATATATTTCACATTTTTCATATGAGCTGCTAAACGTTTCCTGACAGATTGATAAACACATTTTCATATTGTGGAGGATCGCACCGTTACCGTAGTTGTTCATTTAGATAATTGAATTCTCCAGTCATGTCCTCAGGCAAGCTGTAATGCTCATGATAGGCATCATTCCGCTTCCTCTGAAAGTAGCATTTCTTTTTTCAGTCATGTTTCAACCTGAACGTGAATATATCAGACTAATTGAGCATTTAGCCGTCCTCTGCACTTAGTAATCAGCAGTTTGCTTTTATTAATAATGATGCATCCTGCTGTTTGGGAGCATTGTATCAGAAATCATATTTTCTTCAGTTTGGTCATCCTTCATGACCTTTACTCAGGATAAGAAGCTTTATGATGTTAGCTTGTGATGGAGGGTAACTCATAATCTGCTGGTTTCTTAATGTGTTTACAGAGGTCTTATCCTCCTATAACTGCCTGCTTTGTTTTTATGGTTTAATCCGACTGTGTCTGCTGGTTGCCATGGTCACCTCACTGCTCAGCCTAGATGCTCCTCTTCAGGAAATCCAGACATTTGCTAAAAAGTCTTTGTGACACTGTGCACCACTGAGTCTTTAGACCTGTTCCCATAGAGCTCTACCTTTTAGGATTAATTTACATAAACATCTGAAATTATTTTGAATGTTTCAGCCACTATTAAAAATTACACAGTAACATCTCTACACCGTTACTGTCTTGTAATTCACAGATATATAATAATGCAGTAATCTAGAAACATTCTATTACCCTTAGCGACCTGGCTGGTGAGCTAGGCCATTTAGGTTTGCCTGCTGCTGAATGTAATGAGTTAGTAACCTGTTTTAAGTATTTTAAAAGTCTTCCAACATGGTGGCAAGACTTGCAAAGGTTTATACCCCCTTAAGCTACTTTAGTTTTCTTTTTTATAAAGAAAAATCCATCAAACCTTTTGAGCAGAAGTTAGCAACCGTCCTGCAGTCGATTATTTATTATTTATATTTTTTTCACACAGATTTTCTATATTTTCTGGCGGTGACTCGATTAAATTTGCTCAACTCATATATTCACCGTCAGGAAATAAACCTGAATGACGTTCATCTGTACAGGCTGGTTTTAACAAATTAGTGACTGTTGTTTGTTTACTCGAGATTGTTTTAAACTCCCTTCTTGATGACATCTACAGTAATATATGGGAGTCGTGATGTCCATAGAAGTTTTCCTTCTGTCTATTTCCCGACTCATCATAAACACTGCTTTCTTGTTGTTCCGTTTTCGACTTGAATTTTTTTTTTTCTAAATACTGTATGTTAATGGTTTGTTTGTGGTGGCATGATTAGAAACAGCTTCTTTTCAAAAGTAATTAATTATAATCTATGATTTATTGTTTTCCAGTAAAATATCTTTAGAAAATCATTCTTCTTGATGTTACACTTCATGTCGTATTATGAGATCATAACAATGCAATGAATATGCAAAAATTAGTTTATCGCATAATGGTGATTTCCAGAGCCTTTTTGAGCATGACGTTTCTCTAGAAGATTTGACAACACTGAATGAAAATAAATTGTTCTTTGGAAATGTCACTATGTATGAGTGTTTTGAAAGATACTAAAGCATTTTGGTGTAGTTTAAAAAAACTTAGTCTGTAGCATGTTCTTCTTTTAAAGGACATTTGTAGAATGTTTATACTCTTCGATGTATATCTGTCTCTTTAGATCAGCCGTGGATTTGGAATATTCCATACACACAAGCACCGGACACACATGGCAATATCTGGGTTCCATCCTGAAACCTATTCCCACTTCTGCTTGGATACAAAGGGCCAAACAAGGACAGGAAGTGCCTGCTGTTTATTAATGTAGTATCAACTGGACTCTCGGATACAGTAAACACTGTGCTGAAAATGATAAAAATGATAAATAAATAAAAAATCAGACTGTGAGAATTTTTGATATTGGTATTGTTAAGTAATAAAGAATTAGTTATGACAATGTTTTAAGACTCTTGAGCTTGTATTTTTATTTATGAATAGAATTTTAACATGTGTAATCCACACTGTCGTGATTATAAAACCGTTTTTTTTTTTCACCCTGACCTCTTTCACCACAGACTGATGCAAATAGCTGAATGGTCCCTCTTGAGACAAATTGCTGTTTTCGAAGAAGCGTGGCTTTTTTCATTCTGAATGGCACCTGCATACAATGAGACATCAGTAATTATGTTCCAGCTTCAAACGGAGGGCCTGCGAATTAGTTTTCATCTCAACCTTACCCAATCAGTTTGGGCACCATTTAAATGTAATCATTTCACATCTCATAGTAAGAGTTCTTTCAAGTGTGTGTGTGTGTGTGTGTTTGCAGTACAACATAAGAGTGCAGTCTGTCTGCTGAGGGAAATTCAAGACCGTATTCTGGATGTGCAATTCGGGTTCTCATGGCCTGCTTCTTGTTTGCATTCTTATACTTCCATAAGTCTTACATGAGGTTCATATACATACACCTTACACAAGTAATACTTTGACTAGTCTTTATTCAATGACTTTACACAAAATTTATATGTTGCCTAGGAACAGTGTCGTAAAAACTTCCACCGCCACTGTAACAGCTTGATCTCTCACGACCTGGAGCGTTTTTTTGTTTAAACACTAGTGCATCTCAGATCTGCATACATTAACAGGAAAACGGAGTAGAGTACACGGCACTTGAGACAGCACTATGAATTATGGATGTCGTTCATAGCCTACATGGACATTTGTGACATTTACCGACCCCTTTTTTGGATTTGAAGGAATTCTGTCTTTCATCCTAAAAAGGTCACTCAGTATTGATCTCGGACTATTTCAGTTATTTCTAGACATTGTCAGCAGAGGATGACCGAATGTCAGGGACGTATCATGTTTCCCAGTCCATGTGACCTTACGGAAAGGTTACCAACTTTTAGACTGTAGATTTCATGCACCAACAATTGTTTCTGCTTTGATGCATGATTCCGTAGGAGCCGAGTCATACCTTCTGCAGTCTGGGTCAAAATGGCCAAGAGTTTGTTTCTCAGGTTTTAGAAAAATGTCAAGGTTTTTTTTTGTTGTTGTTGTTGTTGTTGCCTTTCAAAAAAATGCACAAAAGGACCAGAAACTATCCCAAAGGGTGTTGGAAGGATGAAACAGTGACAATTGGAGGTTCTGAGGTTTGTAGACCATGACAGCTAAAGTTAAGTATATTTATTAATTTTATAATCATTAGGCTTAATGTTTAACCCATGTTTAATAATATTCTGGACACTTACTCAAATCTTAGACCTTTTAATATGTTTTCTCTTAAAAGGACTCCTTGGGTGAACTTTAAGAAGTTGTGGTTATTTCTAAAGTCATCCAAAAACTGTCAAACATTTGATTCTTTTTCTACCTGTGACTGTGTTTCAAAACTAATACAAAATGAAGGAAAAAAAAACATTCCCCTGCCAGGCCTGGTTACGGGATGTATATTAAGTGTCATAAAGCATGCAAAAAGGTTCAAAAACCTCTGACTGAATTTAGTTCAATGTGTTGGGTGAATTGATTAATGCTAATTAATTCAGAATGCTTATCAATAAATTCATGACCTACTTTGTCATCTTTTTCGACAAATATCTACAAGAAGCTCTTCATCTTCTCCATTCTAACATGCAATTAAGGAGAAATAGGAAGCACTAGACTTTAGGCTAGAACTAAATTAAATGTTATTGGACACCCAAACCTTGGAGTACACCTTTTTTATGTTTCCTTTATACTTTGAACAAATGTACCAAGCCACTGGTGAAGATGGCCTCAGGTCTGATAAAAACACTGTGGTAATAAACAAATGATTCAACTGCAATAAATTAGGCCTGGCCAATATAATGATAACAAGATAACAAACAGCCAAAACCCCAGCCCCTATCAATACAAAAAGACAAACCCCACAAATACAAAGAGCTGGGTATTATACTGACCTGATAAAACACAGTGGACCAACACCAGCAGATGACCGAGCTCCCCAAACCACCACTGACTGTGCAAACTTTACACTAGACCTCAAACAACTTGGACTACTTCTGTACCTCTCCTCTCTTCCTCCAGACCTTGATTTCCAAACTAAATGCAAAATTTACTTTAATCTAAAAAGATGATGTTGGCACACTGAGCAACAGTCCAGTCCTTTTAGTCCAGGTAACACATTGTCTTTAGTTCAAGAATGTCTTGATACAAGCAATGCGACAGTTGTAGCCCATGTCTCATACAGTATCACAATCCCTTCAAGGCTGCTTGTGCATCTTTTTCTACCACATTTTTTCTTCCATTCAATATTTCATTATTGTGCTTAGATACAGCACTTTGTAAACAGCCAGCTTACTGAACCAGACTGAAAGACCATTTAAAGGCTCAGGACACCTTTGCAGGTGTTTTGAGTTAATTAGCTGATTAGAGGCCACACCATGACTCCAATATTGAACTTTTTCACAATATTCTAATTTTCTGAGATACTGAATTTTGGGTTTTTGTTTGCTGTAAGCCATAATGCAATAATCATCATAACTAAAAGAAAGTAACACTTGACATATATCAGTCTGTGTGTAATGAATATATATATATATATGAGTTTCACTTTTTGAATTGAATTACTGAAATAAATAAATGTTTTCATGATATTCTAATTTATTGAGATGCACCTGTATGTATTACCATATTACACAGCCCTATTCCACCTTCCTGTCAGCCAAACACCTCCACAAATACTACAACTTTTATTATTACTCTGACCTCTAACTGATGGGCGCCATGTAATTGTCCACATGACTCTATAGTTCATCGCTGCCTCATTTAATTAACGCACAAAAGAGATAATGAAAGGTCCATAGTAATAATCTCTGTCTTATTTACATCCGGAGTCTGTTTTATCTCTCAGGAGGATCGAAAAGCATCAACTCCACTAAAGCAGATCATTATGAAGCCGGAACAAGCAAAATAAATCAATCAGCAAAAGAGACAACCCATTAGATGTTTTTAAGAAACAAAAAATGCATTGAGAAGGGAAAGCACACTGTGGGAGTACAGAAGACACCTCAGTGGATCATCAACAATATCATCAACAGTGAACAAAGACAAAGAGCCATGCAGGAGATAACTGACTCTACAGAGGGATTTGAAATGCTAAATGTCACCTTGTGCTTTATTTACAGATTATTGTAGTGGTTGAATCCATCATTCATTCCTATCTTACATTAAGCATCTTTTTAGAGACACTTGGCATTTCTAAGATAATAAAGCAGAGATCAGGGGTCACACTGAGAAAGAGAAACGCTCTTATTTAAATGTTAAAGGAAAAAACATTAAATATAAAAATGTACTGACATTTGTCTTTGTTTTGTGCTTTTGTACTATGTTATAAATGTACTATGTAAATGTACTAATTATAATTCATGAAATGAAACAGCAGCAAATATTTGGTCAAATGTGTAGATGTATAGGAGCGGTCTCCAGTGTGAATTTGAGAAATCAGGCTTTTGAGCAATCTGTATGTTCTCCGGGGGACAGGTATAGCTTGGTGGTTAAGGTGCTGGTCGACTGATTAGATGATTGCCACCAAGCTGTCAATGTTGGGCTCTTGACCCTCAGCTGCTTAAATACAATGGAAGAGAAGTAGAAGCGAAGCCTTTATTGTGACAAATACATTACTGCACAGTAAGATTTTTTTCTTCACATATCCCAGCATGTTAGGAAGCTGGGGTCAGACAGGGTTAAAGGCCGTGATCAAGGGCCCAACAGTGGCAGCCTGGGGACGACCTTCTGATCAGTAACACAGATTCTTAACCTGCTGACCTACCACTGCCCTTAGAAACTGCAACTGAAATAACATCTCCAGAGGTGTGGAGCATAAATTAATTCATTCATTACTTGCCTTATCTTCTCAGGACAGAAGAGTTAACTTCAATAATAAGTGATGTAATGATGTTTATACAGTAGCTGTTACAACATTAATTGAGAACAGTATAAAAAAAAAGGTATAACACCATTTGTAAATAAATGACATCTTGTAAGCAATGGCAAACTGCTTGGCTCAAAATACTTGGACTGAAATCACTGACTGCACCTTTAAGTATAGACATGGATCCTCATATGTCAGAATCAGATTTACTCAGGTGCACATGGAGCTGTTGACATAGTCATTAGTGAACAGAATGTAGAATAAAATGTGGGGGAAAACATCTTTGCAATTGAAACGCGATTAGTCAGTGATATATCTGACTGGCCCTGGTCTCTGACTGAGGCGTTTCACAAAGCATGTGATCGCTGGACTGCTAAATGCACTGAATTTCTCTTTCTGCCTACAATCTTCTGGCTTTTAACAAGAAAAATATATATTTCACCACACTCCCTTTTACCACAAACCCCTTCTAAAAGTAGCCATACAGAAAACATGCACAAAGTTTATAATCAGATATCACATAAGAAATTTATTTGAATTAAAAAAAAATTCTGGCAATTGATATCCATTCATAGGCAATTCATATTACGGTCATTTTCACTTAAAAATATTTATTATTTCATGTATTCAAAGTTATGCAATTTGGTTTCATTTTGCCCATGCAAAATATAGAACAATGTTATTATGCTTGTTATGGTTTCAGTGTGCATGTATAGTATGTTGCATTATCGGATCAGATACAGACAAAAATCATGATGATTTTTTTTGTCTTAATCAATTTCCTCCCCACCAGCCAGCTCTTTCCAGTCATACAACAGCTAACCATCAAACATGGATGAAGGATGAAGACTAAAACGTTCATCTAAAATACACATCAACATGCTCCATCACAGTAAAGCATAACACACACTGTACTATCTCTATCCTCTTCTGCATACAAGAGCTTACAGCCCGTGTTGCTGTGATTGACAGCAGAGATAGCTTTCTTCCTTGTATGTATCATGGTGGTATCACTGAGATTCAGACTAGTGGTTTTTCTAAAGGGGTCATTTTTAAATAGCCAGAAGGTTAACAGTTACAGCAGCTCACAACTAGGCAACTTAGTGTTACACCTATTTGTTCTTTGAATTCGGATTTACTTATCCAGTTGATTCTATCTGGCACAACTCTTCACCCATATAGGCTGAAACTAATTAGTGAGTCACATATTTTGTACTGGTTTAGGTAATGGAAGGAGCAAATATGTGTTAGAATTTTTACTTTCTGAAGCTGGGGTTATACTATATGTAGAGCCAATTGTTGTTTTTTAGCTGATGCACTTTGTTGTCAGCAGGGTAAAAGTGGTTAGCACTGGGGCCTTCCACCTCCAGGTCGAAATCTCCCAACATGGTCTTTGTGCTTGGAGTAGGCATGTTCTCCCCATGCCTCCAGGTTCTCCCCCGCTGCCCTGTACAGACTAAACGGTATAGAAGATGAATGAAAATGATTGGATATATGTTGTAGGTTCTGCTTAATTATAAATCATGTCAAACATAGCAAAAGTCTCAAGATTTATCTTATTATTATTTATCAGGCGTTTTCTCTCAGTGGAAAAGAAAAATCAGCTTGACGCAGCGACGCGCCTGTTTCCTTTCGGGTCCGCATCCCCAAACTTGACTGGCTATCAATTTCCAAAACCAAAGCGTTTAGATGTGGCGTGACTCTAAATGGTGAAAATCACCTCCAGTGCTCAGGATTAAGTATTTTACAGGTCGCACGCGCAGTAGTTGACGCTGTTCAGGAAAGAGGATCCTGCGGAGCTCTGTAGCCTCACACCACGTCCTTACAACAGCGAAACCTGACAAATTGTTTTAATGGGTCTTAGAATAAAACTGATTTAACCTATCACTTTATGTAAGTTATATTTAATTAACAGCCTACTCCATCCACAGTTTGGTCGCACGTGATTAGTAAAGTTTCAGGGACCCGCCTCTAATCTCAGCATCATCTCTGTCTCGCGCGCTCTCTCTCTCTCTCTCGCTCTCTGCGCACGGGTGCGGTGCCGTCATAAAAACTTGCGCGCACCAACAGTCATGCTTTGAAATGATGCGCTAAAGCTCCACGAAGGATATCCTGTCATCATCAAACGCAGAAACTCAACAACAGGCGAGCGTTTGTTTGCTTTAGTTTTCCTAAAATGTTTCAGTTTGGCTGTGTTATGATTTAAAAATATATGTACATTATTAAAGTCTATCAGAGATCATCGCAGACATTTGCGCGCGGATCCTGCGGCCATGGTGCGTCCATGCGATCTATCTATAAGGACGACTCTTCTGTGGATCTGAGACATGCTTTTTTCTCATGTGGTTAAATGCAAAAAAAAAAAAAAAGCAGACTGTGTCTAAGTTTTTTATTTTGTTTTTTTTATTGTTTTTTTTTTTTACATCTCTTAAAAAGCATTTTGCTCGGAGTGAAGAACATGCGCGTGGACGTGTGCGGGCGAGCCTGTAAAAGTGACGGGTTTCATTCTAACAAACAAATTTGATATAGGTTTAAATACGTTTCTGGACATGTAAAACATTCTTCTTCTTTAAGCCTATAAAATGCATCGTACTGAAGAGCCTAAGTAGGAAACCTGCAGACTTTGGCGCGCGAGCCGAACGCATTTTCATCCACAGAATGATCTGTAAGTGGTGAGAAACACAGAGGCATCTTCATCATCATGAGACAGCTTTCTGTGAAGGTTTTATAGTCTTTTTATTGAAAATCATCCACCAGTGTCAGGAAGGCGCATCTGCACACCAGACACAACCTATAATACTTTTATCCCGTGAGATCAATATTTTTATTGTAAAAGGAAACCGGAAGTTATATTTCAGAAGGAAAATGGGGGACAATATTGTAATTTTATATATGAATGATGTTTTATGAACTGCATTTGACGGTGTAATGTCTATTGTAATACGTAAGAGGATTTTTGTTCTATGAAGAGAGCAGTGCGCGCATCATGATTAAAGAGGATGTGGCACTTTGCGGTGCGTATCTGGTTGGGAACACGGGTGCTTTCTCTCCTTCCGTCTGATTAATCAAGCACTTTATGGCTATGTGTGAGCAGGAGATTTGGGGTGTTTGCGCACGGACTCGGAGACAGTGTAAAATGCGGAGCCCCGTCCTGTTCTCGGTGGGAACATGATGGCATGCCGAGGCTCGTGCTGCTGTCTGGGTCTGGGCTCCGCGAGCGAGGACACGGCGCGCTTCGCCATGCTGGCGCTCCTCATCCTGATGTACCTGGTGTGCGGCGCCGCCGTGTTCTCTGCGCTGGAGCGGCCGGAGGAGGAGCAGGCCAAAGGCCGCTGGGCGCGAAGCTTCGAGCACTTCAGCCGAAAGCACAACGTCAGCCACAGGGAGCTCGAGGGCTTCCTCAGGGACTACGAGGAAGCCACCGGCGCCGGCATACGCGTGGACAGACCCAGGGCTCGCTGGGATTTCCAAGGAGCTTTCTACTTCGTCGGCACTGTTGTGTCCACTATCGGTAAGAAAGAAAAGTCTGAGACAGCACTGAATTTACTGTGTGCGAAAAATCTAGGGTAGATGTTGAAAAACTTTTTCATATTGTTGCATAAGCCATTCCCTGTCGCTGGAGTGCTCCCATCAAGGATGCACATGCCGTACATTTTGTACCTGTGTGTCCTTGTAGCTTTACCTAGAAAGATCCATGTACTTTATGTTTACTTGAAATGGTACTGAAATATTGACCACCCTACAGTACATGAATGCTGATAGACTCGTGGTCAAAGGTTAATATTAAATGTACAGATGCGCACAACCCCAGGCACAGAGTGTGGCTCTGAACTCATAGACGGCGTGGGAGTCAAGTGGACACTAGATATTTGGTTCGGTTCTCAGTTCAGTTCATTATATAGCCTGTAATTATTGAACATAATTCATGTGGTAGAACTCATGGCACTTTAGTACTGATTGATCCTGACCCTTGTGGCTTTTATGTTTATTGCTTTTGTAATATGAGCCATTACACTGTATGTGTAAAAAGTTCTGCTCTTGAGAGTATTGTGGCATTTTATATAAAATAATTAATGGATATCACTGTTTGAGCAAGACATAAACAATCCACACAACTGAAATAACAAATAAATTGGAGTTTTTGTTGTTTTTTAGGTGAACTGTGATCAGACTCTTAGCTACCATTTGACTGGTGCAAATATTTTAAAGAAGGACAATATGTCTATGAATGGTGATCCTGGCAGTGATGTCTCTGAGCCCACTGCAGTCATTCTCATGACTATTCAATAAGTGAAATGCAGAACAGGAATGCCAGCATTATTATATTTCATTGTACACATAAGAACATAATTTATTAAGTTATTAGGTGAAACACATGCACAAACAACACAGAGGACACAACAAGCTAGTCAACAAGCAAGAGCGAGAAAGATTGATTCAAGTTTTTCTACGTTATGGATACAACACCACCATAAAACTCTGATTCCCCTGTTGCATGCATTTCAAAGGCCAGACTCTGTGCTACTGTTGCTCTTGGTGGAATCATTACTGCATACAACATGTTGCTTTCTTTTTCTCAAAAGCTGGAGGAATGCTCAGCAGTTTTCTTTTGTTAATATATTTTGTTAATTTATGTATTTGCCTGACATCAGTGACGTAAAAAGCAAACCAAAATCATTCAAAAGAAAATGCATGCACAGTGCATATGGAATTAAGGCCATTAGCTTGCCTGACTGACTCCCACACTCCTGTGATTCCTCGCTCCACACACACACACACACACACACACACACACACACACACACACACACACACACACACACACACAGAGAGATCAGCTATAACATTATATTGCAAAACATTATGCCCATTATTGCATAGGTTTCCTTTGTGCCCCCAAGGCATGATTCCACATGACCCCCTCTCTGAGTGAGTCCTTTGGGTGCTGTGGGCTGCAGGGTGGGGTCTCAGTGGATCGACGTGTTTGTCTGGCGCATCCTATGGGTGCTCGATCGGATTGAGATTGGGGAAGTTTGGATATTTCACTTCAATCATGGCTTTGGTCTACTGAGGAAAACTTTCTACTAGTGAAACGATGGGATAAGTGCATTAGTGTAGCAGGGGATTATATAGAGAAATAAAGGGGGGCTCTACATAACTTTTTACATAACTGTGTTCTGTTATTCTGGACAATCAAAAGTCACGGTTTGTCTTGAATGCCCCTCTGTGTGTGTGTGTGTGTGTGTGTGTGTGTGTGTGTGTGTGTGTGTGTGTGTGTGTGTGCTAGGCAAGACTAGGACAAACTAGACAATTCTGTAAAGCTTTCAACTTAACTTTATTATTAATTATAGTGATTTTGCTATTAATCAAATGCTGATTTCTGCCATTCAAATTATAGTGTGTACATGATAATTAGACTAAATACTGTTAAGTTGTAAAACAAAAAATGGCATGAGTGTGATGTCTTTGAAAAACAACGTGTTCCCTGAAGACATTTTTAAGTATGATTAAGATGGCTAAGTGCTTACTAAGCTAAACTTTTCCTCTTCTTGTGGTGTATGCAGGGTTTGGGATGACCACGCCGGCCACAGTGGGAGGCAAAATCTTCCTGATTTTTTACGGACTAATTGGTTGTGCAGCCACCATCCTGTTTTTCAACCTGTTTTTGGAGAGAATCATAACTGTACTTGCATTTGTGCTGAAGTCGTGTCACGAAGCTCAACATCGGAGGAAAGGCGTGCTCCCTCACAACAGCAGGCATGAGGGTCACGCGAGGCAGCATGGAGAGGACAGTCTGGCAGGATGGAAACCATCAGTGTATTGTGTGATGCTCATTCTCTGTGTGGCGGCCATCATTATATCATGCTGTGCCTCTGCCATGTACTCCTCAATGGAGGGCTGGGGTTATTTGGACTCTCTGTACTTCTGCTTCGTAGCGTTCAGCACTATCGGCTTCGGGGACATGGTGAGTGGCCAGCGCGCTGGATACGACAACCAGACCCTGTACAGCCTGGGCAACTTTTTCTTCATTCTTATGGGTGCTTGTTGTATTTATTCACTCTTCAATGTGATTTCCATCGTCATCAAGCAGGTTCTCAACTGGCTTCTGAAGAAGCTCGAGATACCATGCCGTCACTGCCCAGGAAGGAACCTGCGTCCAGGGAGGAATGCCATAATGCCTAGCCACTTTCGCACCCGAGTCCGGAACATTTCTATAGACACAGATGCTGTAAACGAGAGCGAAACGGACGGCCGCAGGATGTCTGGGGAGATGATCTCCATGAGAGACTTTCTGGCGGCTAATAAGGTCAACTTGGCCATCATGCAGAAACAGCTGTCTGAGGCGGCCAACGGGTATCCACGACCCCCCGGCTCCATGAACCGACACGATGAATTCTCTGGAGGAGTTGGAGCGCTGGGAATCATGAACAACAGACTAGCTGAGACAAGTGTAGACAGATAAATCTCCTCAGTTACCAAACAAAAAAAACATGAAAAATCTAAGGCTATCCAGTTCTCATTTGTTCAGCTCTGTAGCTACACGTAAATGGCTGCTTATATCTTGCTCTAAATGTCTGCATAAGCGGTACATAAGCTCAGGTGTGGTTTACAAGAACTATAAACTCTATAAACTCTGCTGCATCAGAAAGTTGTTTAGACCTAAAATCCTGTCTTCTCTGTAAAGTAGGCTGCATGATATTTGCAATCTAGTTCAGCCCATTTAGACAAATTAAGCCATTTTTATATCAGCATGCATGCTTTGCTGAAAGGCTTATTTCAAATGGTGTACTTGGCATACTTCAGGTTTGATTAGTGTGAGTGCGGTGACATCCTGTGCTGTTAATACCCAAATGATGTTCAAGCATCTAAAAAGAAGTGTGGGCGTGTTTGTGCACTGGGTAAGCACAGGCTGCTCTATGTGAAACAAACAGGCAGAGCCTGTTTAAGCTCCTGTTTAATTTATGGGGAAGACCAAGACACTGGTCAAGAATATCAATAAAGTGTGTATGCAATGTAGGAGCAAAATATTTAAACCAGGTATAAGATGTATAATGTCAGTGTATGTAATAGAAACCTTATCATATTCAGTAGCTTGGGGCAAAGCACAGAGAGAGACGGTTCAGTAGAGATGAAATCCAGGTCAAAATCAAAACCAGGAAGTACCCCCAAAAAACTCACTCACTCACTCACTCATCATCTATACCGCTTAATCCTGTATTCAGGGTCACGGGGGGCCTGGAGCCTACCCCAGGAGACTTAGGGCACATGGCAGGGTACACCCTGGACAGGGTGCCAATCCATCGCAGGGCAAAGACACACACACACACTCATTCACACACTACGGGCAATTTTGGAACGCCAATTAGCCTAACCTACATGTCTTTGGACTGTGGGAGGAAACCGGAGTACCCGGAGGAAACCCACCAAGCACGGGGAGAACGCGCAAACTCCATGCACACAGAGACGGGAATCGAGCCTGGCCGGGGATCGAACCCAGACCCTGGCAGTGCAAGGCGACAGTGCTAACCACTACACCACCGTGCCGCCACCCCCAAAAAACTTTCCATTGGAAATCATTAATCAATGAATCCTTAGTTTGGTGGGAGAATAAAGAATATATTTTTAAATCTGTTCTTGATTCTGTTCTTGTGTGTTGGAATACGTCTTTGGACATTAAAAGATGTCTGGCAAAAACATGAGCTTCCAAACAGAGGCAGTCCACGGTTACAATCCCTTCCCAAGTCCAATTCGATAATAAGTTCGGAACAGGTACATACGATCCTTATTTTGAGTCAGTTAGTCAAATGTTTTTTTTTTTTTTTACATTTCTATGCATATAAAACAGTGCACACACACACACACACAAAAAGGAGACAGCAAGATGCACTTTATAAATAACTTGCTCAATGACCGAAGGTGTTTCACCTCAATATTATTTTCACTTTCTTTTCCATCGTGATTGTTTCCCTTTTCTTTCACGCATTAGAAATGAATTGGGGAGTCAGCAAGATGCAAACAGAGCACTGCGTTTTATAAGTGATGTAAATGTCCACGACTAACAAACGCACTTCAACACTCAGTCCACCCACCCTTGTTTATTTAAAAGCAATAGTATGTGTGATATTTCCAACATATGCGTCACACATAAGATACTGTTGTGTTAAACAACACACCGGCTGCATTTCTTAAAACACGCACTGAGGGGCTTAATGCGAATGACCAAATATGAGGAAAAGCAGCACATTTAGGGTCTTCTTAGGTGTTTATAGCATGATTTCTGTGTTAATTGCAACATGATCTGACTAAAAGTGACAGACGGGGAGCTCCTTCTGCAAGCTGCACCACTGGATCCTCGCAATCCTTTTATTTCGTTTGTTATTAAGTACCATTGTATTTATCTCAGTTCTTGCACATTTTTTATAATTGGCTTCATGGCAGTCTGTTTGTAAGTACACTGATCAGCCATAACATTATGACCACCTGCCTAAAATTAAGCAAGTCTCCTGTCTTTGCCACCAAAACAGTAATGACCTGTGTCCCCCCCTTTGTATGGGAACCAGCATTAAAGTTTTTCTTAATTTGAGTTACAGTAGCTCTTCTATTTGGTTGGACTAAACGGGCCAGCTTTTACTCCCCATGTGCATCAGTGAGCCTTGGCCATCCTTGACTCTGTCGCCAATTCATAGGTTTTCCTTCCTTAGATTACTTTTGGTCCTGACCACTGCAGCCTGGGAACATCACACAAGAACTGCAGTTTTGGAGTTGCTCTGAACCAGTCGTCTAACCATTACAATTTGGCCCTTCTCACACGAGCTACATTTTCAATATCTCTTTACAATGGCGACTGGAAGTGGGTGGGATATATTAGGAAGCAAGGTTCCAAAGGTTTCCTGGTTGATGTGTTGGAAGCAAAGAAAATGGGCAAGCATAAAGACTTGAGTGACTTTAAGTGACTTTAAACTGAGGACTGAGTCCGGGCAACGTCAAAACTGCAGCTCTTGTGGGATGTTCCTGTTTGCAGTGGTCAGGACATACCAAAAGTAACCCATGGCAGGAAAACCAGACAACTGGCGACAGGATCACGGGTGGCCAAGGGTCACATGGGGAGTGAAGGCTGCCTCGAGTAGTTTGTTGCAATAGAAGCGCTAGTGTAGATCAAATTAGTGAAAAGGTTAATGCTGGTTATGACATAAGGGTGGCAGAACACACAGTGCATCACTGTTATGGTGGCAAAAATAGGGACCTACTCAATATTAGACAGGTGGTTATAATGTTATGGCTGAGTATGGCTGGGGTATACGTTGTCTGTAAGTCAGGTATTCTTAACCTCTGGACTGCTTGTAAATAAAGGAAAAACAGTGTAGACTATATGATTAAAAACGAACACAAAGCAGGTGAACACAGTCATGTAACAAACCAGTGACAGGACAGGGACAGAAACAAAAATAAAAAGCCAATGTCACCTTGAAAAAGTGTAATCTAGGCATACAAGGTTTTAAAATGGCATCAATTTGCGTTTTTTATTTGGGATTTGTTTGATATAAATCGGGAACTGCAAACTTAGGGCTCTAACACAGGATGCACAGTACACCATTTGAGATGAAGCACTGGTGTGACTTTACAGCTGTTACATTTTATATCAATCAGTTACTCCTCATGATTTGGTTAGTTTGTGGTCTGAGTAACAGAACAGCTGCTGTCCTTGCTGACTAGTTCTCATATATTTCTCACAGAGTTTATAACAGTTTTGAAGAAACCATGCTGATTATATTGAAGTTTGCTTTTATAACACTGTAGCTTGCTGAAGTATTCTGAGGTTAATGTATAAACATCTTATAAAATATAAGAAACATTACAGAAAACGTGCTACTTTTATACTACCATGAATTAATGCTACAATTATGAGTAAGAATGGTACTAAATGTTACGTTCGCTTGCTGCTAAGGTGGTGATACCCTTGTGTTGGGTACCTTTTCATCTGGAAATGAGGGAGGAGTGTAGTTTTAACATGATTTCGGGTACATAATTGGTCCTTTATGCTTTTTGAAATTAAAGGTAGACTTTGTAGATGTAATATACAGTGTATGTACTATACAGTATATGCAACACTCTCAGACCAAAAGGAACAAACGGTACTTTTGATTACCACCGAGGTGGTAGTTTGTACTCCATTGTAGCTGTTGTAGTGTCTACCTTACACCTGGGATAGTGCATACGGACTACCTGTAATCATCTTTTAAAGTAAAGCTTAAGTGGTCATTTTAAAGCTATAATGATGCATAGTAAAGATCCGAAGCTTACGTGTTATGACATGGAATAAACGAGACTGAAATGTACAGGTTAGTACACTTTTTTCCCCCAGAGTCTCTAATAACTGTTAATCAAGTACCTGTACAGATACAATACAACAAACCTAACTTACCTAAAGCAACAAGATGTTAAAGGTCGCACACATGACAAGCACCAGTTTCCTGAATAGATACACTGTTTAAGTGAGATCTGCTTATTATTATTATTAAGTTAGAGAAATAAATGATGGGTGATGATATCTAATAAACTCTGTCTCAAATGTGTATGATGCAGGACATCAGAGGAATAATGCTTTTTCAGGACTTTGTATTAGAAAACCAGGTTATGAACCATGTGACCTGGGAGTTGGTCTGTGTAGGCGTGCAACGGGGAGAATTTACATTTGTACTACATTTGTACCATGTGTCTCCTGTCACATTATAATATAAACGAGTGGTCTTTTAGTAAAAAATATATGTATTAAAAAATGTTCAGTTCTAGGTTTTGGGTCAGATTCGCTCAGTTCTGTGTTTTTTGTTAGAGATTTGTAATTGCATGCTATTTCATTCAGCACAATCCTGACACAATCAGCATGAGGAAGGAACTGTAGAGGTAAGAAATGAGGAAAAAATGGAACATCTTCCCATATCCTGACACTTACTCAGACACTGTGCGTGAAATCAGTACGTATGTGTGTGTGTTTCATTTGAGCAGGAATGACATATGTGGTATTGTACTGTTTTTGCATTAGCTTTTTCAGCTATTATCACATACAGTACCTGCTGTCGCCTGACTGTGTCATGATGGAAAATTGGAGGGAATAATCTGATTTCCAATATACTGTAAACACGACCAGACAAGCAAATGCATGCTTACAAAGACAGGGACCAGCTGAGACAGCTTTATTAAATTCATTCTTTTGATCATGGACTAAAGAGCTGCACTGTGTCTCTGGATCTTGTTTGTTGCTGTTGTTTTTTTGTTGTTAGCAGGTGAAACATGTTTTAAAATTATTGAATAAAGCAAGAAAGAATGATTAATGTCATTTGGATATTTACAGCATACTCGTAATTATTAGTATGCTCCATCATTCGGGATCATTTAAATATAAAATTAAATGTATTTATAATTTTTACAAACATATACACCTAGCAGTGCTGTTAATATAAATCTAAATATTTTATTCTACATTTACATTTGAGCAGAGTGTATCAGGATTTGGGTTGTGTGATAGTAAATACCAACTAATATTCACTTAAGTAAGTAATAACTGAGGTGTCAGGGTGGCTTAGTGGTTAGCACTGTGGCCTTGTACCTCCAGGGTTTGTGTGCATGGAGTTCTCCCTGTGCTTGGTGAGTTTCCTCTGGGTACCCAGTCCAAAGACATGCAGATTAGGTTAACTGGCGTTCCTGTTGTGTGTGAGCGAGTGCGTACATGTGTGTGTTCTGCAATGGATTGCCACCACCTTGTGCCCTAAATCTCTGGGGGTAGGCCCCAGGCCCCCTGCGATCATGTACACAGGATAAAGCGGTGTAGATGATGAGTGAGTGAGTGAGTGAGTGAGTGAGTAATAACTGATTGCTAATTACTCCATAAAAGCTTATCTTTCTACTGCAAACGAGAAATAATATCATGGTCACACTAGAGGGCGCCAAGGTTTACACCCAAACGCAACTAGATTATTGATCATTGATGATAATTGTTATTATTGTATAATAAAATAAAATAATAATTGATTAAAATCTGAAAGATCAGGATTAAAAGATAGACCCCATTTATGTGTGCGCATCTATTCATTATTAAAAATAAATTAATCATAGCATTTTATTTTGAAGATGAGATTTTAAAAAGATGACAGTTGATGTTCATGTTAAAAATGAATTTTATAAATCTATAACCCACAATCTAGGTCTACTGATGATTAAACTTCAGGATTATATAGAGGAAGCCATTTCAATAATAATAATAATAATAATAATAATAATAATAATAATAATGTGCTGCCATTTCAGGAAACAGACAACAAAGGCAAGCACTTTATGTAGCGGGCTCTGGTTCTGGTTGTAGTCCAGGTTCCCTGGGCGGAACTACAGCTCCCATGATGCCCCGCGCGGCTCTACTGTTCATATCAATATGGCTTCTGTCAGTCACACAAAGGCAGATGATGTTTTGCAGTGAGCTGCGGGTTCGCTGATTGAACAGGAGGGCAGGCGGAGGCAGAGGGACGCGGAGGGGCAGGAGGACATGGCGCCGTGGCTTTGGTGACAGAGGAACTTTAAGGAAGCGCGTTTTGTTTTGCTCCGGGACCAAAAAATTCTGCTGCTTAAATAAATTCAATGTTCTGCTGGACGGAGGCCCGGCTGGAGGTAGGAGCGAGCTCGAGCGCCTGGAGCTGCACGAGCAACACTTTCATCTGTCTCTCGCTCTGTCTCTCGCTCTGTCTCTGTCTCTCTGTCTCTCTCTGCTCTTACAGAAACACCAGCACACAAACACTGCATGAACCAACTCGGACTTACTATTGTTATTATTGTTGTTATTACCGTTGCATTAAGCGCAGCTCTGATTAATTCCGAGTGATCACACCGAGATCAGGATTAGTTTATCCCGATCAGTCCTTCACGTTTGAGCAGGTCTTAGCTTAAGGTCCGAGTGTGCTTCTGGGTCCTGTAGAATCCTAAACAAACACTTGATTCACACATCCACTGTGAAGTGCACTTAAACCAGGTGGTGTTTGGGACGCAGCCTGGGTGTGTAACCGTGTGCAAAGAGTGTAGGTGTTGATCCTGAGTCTCTCTCACACACTCACTCACTCACTGATTGTCCAAACCGCTTTATTCAGTATACAGGGATATCCCAGGAGACTTGGGGCACGAGGCAGGATACACCCTGGACTGGGTGCCAATCCATCACAGGGCACAAACACACACTCACACTTATCCATATACTACGGGCAATTTGGGAATTAACCTAATTTGCATTTCTTTGGACTGTGGTAGGAAACCCACCAAGCACGAGAAGAACATGCAAACTCCATGCACACAGACCCAAGGTGGGAATCGAACCCGGACCCTGGAGGTGCAAGGTGACATTGCTAAGCCACCGTGCCACCATGAGTTTTAAACGATCTGATCTATAACAAACATCGTATTAATAATCAGGACTGCATCAATACACATATTGGTATCATATATTACCTGATTTTGGGGGATTCGTCAAAATGGCTTATTGGGTTGCACATGCTCATACAAAAAAGTGTTCAAATACCAAACATCTGATACGAAGTGATACTCTGTGATGTAATGATCCAGACGTAGTTCACCATGAATGACAAAACTGGAAAAAATGAAGAGGAGGATCTTCCTACTGTAATCTTTAACAATGACTTTAGTAGAGAGCACAGAGCAGTATCGGCGAGCACGCGGTTTGAGCAGCTCACCCCTGCGAGCACTGAGCACTCCACACAGCACATCTACACTTCAGTTTATGACACTAAACAATTGAGTTTAAACACTGTATCATCCTAAACAGTAAAATCCCTCATGTCAAAATCCAGGAGTTCATCTATAGTAGCACCTGGCATCAACCAGCATAAAAAAAACATGCTCTGTGACGTTTCTGATTGATTACTGAGCAGCTTCACTCATTACAGCATCACTGGTGATATTAATATCTGGAAAATTGTTCTATTGATCTCAAATGATGATAATGATCTTGAAATTGCACAAAACTGACTCAAACATTCCTTCAAAATCAATCCAGCAATCCTGCAATAGCACTGCATGATGATTTGCATATAAATTAAAGAAGTAATTATCATACCTGAGTATCATAGGGAGGTGGGTGTGAGCTGTGGGAAAATTCTAAAATTCTCTGACAAAGATTGAGCGAAACACTTACTGGAAGCAGTGTCGCAGTGTTCTGAGGACGGGTTTCTGGAAAAGCGTGAACATTTCCACACTGGTTTTGCATCATGGAAAGAACAGTTGCACTGTTTAGCAAATACGTCCTGCAGAGAACCTTTAACTCTGAACTCTTTCAAGGAAAAAGCTAATTGTGGTATGTGTTTATGTATTTTGTATTATACCATATCTGTCCAGAATACATCACTCTGGTCCAGCATTTATAGAAAAATGATCACCTACGGAGTGCTGTGATGAAATGGAGTTAGTGTTAGGATGTCAGTAACAAAATGTTTTACAACAGCGTCATATTCTTTTGATTCTGTAAAGCTGCTTTGTGACAATGACTATATAGTGCTATAGAAATAAAACTGAATTCAGTTGAATTTTTATATAAGAGCTATCTAAAATTGCATTACATTAAAAAAAAATCCACATGTAATAATTTTAATGAGGTGGTTTCAAAATCCATAAAAGCTCATCATTGATTTTGATTCGTGTAGTGCTTGAAACAATGGTCATTATCGCAAAAGCAGGTTTACTGAATAAAAAAAAAAGGAAATTCATAAAAAAAATGTACAAAAAATACGTATAAACTGTAACTATCAGTTTGAAAAGAATTAAATGATACACTTTTGCGATTCCTGCTGGCAGTAGACAATGCAAAAAAATACAAAATAAGGCTTTCATTTGACCCTCGTAATTATTCTTAATGTTGTGACACATCTGCACAACACCTCAATTAGTTCCTGTGAATTAAAAATAATGATAATATTTGAGGTGTATATTATTCATCTAAAATCCATTTGAGTCCTGCTCCTATTCTCCCGTGTGTGCAGTGAAATATGGCGTCTCTGTGAGGTGAAAGCAAGGATAATGCATGCATTCCTGCAGGATTTTAAATGGCCTTTACGCAGCGCAGCGGCAGAGCTGAGACGGCACCCGGGAGGGAGGAGAGAAATTTAAGGAAAAACCACAGAGCAGGAAAAAAAAATCCATCCAAGATAGCTGAGCTAGTTTTAACAAAAGAGCCTCAGAGCAGGAATTTTATCTGCGAATAATTCTCTCAGTGCTGAGCTCAGCCTGTCTACATGTACGCAAGTGCATACGCACATATACACATACACACACACACGCACACATTTTTGAAGGTAATTACATTGACTGTGTAGTCAAGAAGCTAAACCGTAACCTTAAAGAACTTAAATCTTTCTTTTCCTTCTTCTTTTTTTTTATTTTTATTTTTTTTTATAAAAGAAACACTTCCCAATCTGCATTACATAAAATAACTAATCTCCAATTCATCACATTTCTACAGTCATCTTGCAATCTGGTCCTCACAAATGACTAAATACAGTCACGCACACACACACACAATGCTATAGGGATTTGCCTGGAATTTAAAAAAATAATAAAGACTAGGTCTGGTGCATGCGTGTTCACACATGCACGCACACATGCAGATTTGCAGTGCTGCCTTCAAGTGCCACTGCAATGTGCTTTCCATATGAATTTCCAATCAGGAATTGCTTTGCTAACCTATACCAGACGAGAAATGAATAATCCAGCCAGCACAAACCCTCACACAGCTCTGTGCTTCTATTATCATGCTAAAAGATCTGTGTGATTACGAGCAGATTGGTTTTAGGCTTTTCCTGAATCCTTAACCCCTTTTGTAACTGAAGCAGCTTCCCTTTAAAAAAAAAAAAAAAAAAAAAGGTTTATTCCTGATGATCCTCTCACTCCAAATACCATCTGATTCAAGATCTGTAAAATACGTGAGCTGAGATCTTGGCAGCTAAATTGATAGCCTTAGTCATTCGCTGTCTAATGCTCAGCGACCATATTTTCTGGTTGCCTAGCAACGAGCATTGTTCAGACGTGTCGTTCTGTATGCATATAGCACATCGGTAATAATATTTAATAAATGCGTCATTGTGGTTGCTCTCTCCTCATGTTTGGTCAGAATGTCACATTACACCGACGAGCCTCGCTTCACCATCGAGCAGATCGATTTGCTGCAGCGGCTGCGTGGGAGCGGCATGAGCAAGCAGGAGATCCTGCAAGCGCTGGACACATTGGAGCGCCTGGAGCGCGAGCACGTGCAGAAGTTCGGCCCGCGCAACTCCTACACAGGAGGGACGAGTGCGGGCGGAGCAGTGGGAGGAGGAGTCAACAGCCATAGCAGCTCAAATTCTGCC
Organism: Clarias macrocephalus; assembly: GCA_011419295.1. NCBI lineage: Eukaryota > Metazoa > Chordata > Actinopteri > Siluriformes > Clariidae > Clarias > Clarias macrocephalus. The sequence continues at coordinate 86,060 of JAAGKR010001536.1, read as the reverse complement.
GCTTTGTCCAGCACCGCTCCTACCTCGTCCTCATCCACCTCTGTGGCCACTCAGACTGTTTTCCAAGGCAGCACTCCATCCCCATCTCCAAACAGCTACGATACCTCTCCGCCCCCCACCATTACCGTGCCCATGGGCATAGTAACGGCAGCGGCGCAGAACGGACGGGACGGCTTGGCATCTGTCAGCAACGGGAAGCTTTCGCCTCCCCAGTACCCCGTGCCCGCTCGGGCCTTCGGCTTCGAATCTAATGAGGAGGAAGTGGACATTGATGACCGGGTGGAGGAGCTTATGAGGTCACTATAATAATCAATAATGATTTAGTTCTTCTTATAGTTTGCATTTTGGTCCCATTTTTCAAACAGCTATCATTCATCATTCTTTCTCTGTTTCTAGAAAGGACAGCAATATAATTAAAGAGGAGATCAAGGCCTTCCTAGGAAGCCGGAGAATTTCACAAGCCGTTGTTGCTCAAGTCACAGGTCAGTGCTCATGACACGCTCCATGATCATGTGCGCTGTTTGTAAAACACTCCAGTTAGTTCAGCACTTTTTCCATGCACAGTTATGCCATCAGTTAAGAAATAAACCATTTTCACGATGTTACATAACAGCTAAGATATTGGTCATGACCTGCACCAGAGTTGATTGTCGTTCTTGATAAAATGGTGTGTGTGTTGCCCAGGCATCAGTCAGAGTCGGATCTCCCACTGGCTCCTGCAGCAGGGTTCTGATCTGAGCGAGCAGAAGAAGAGAGCCTTCTACAGGTGGTACCAGTTGGAGAAGACCACGCCTGGTAATGCCACACCCCCCTCACACAGACCTGACCGCCATCCCTGTTGCTCCGCTGTCCCTCTACAGCAACCTGACCTTTCTGTTATTAAAGCGCTGCTCCTTTTATAGCTGTGATGTGTGGATTGTGTCTCATGGCACATAGACTATTAATTAAAATGCACTTTACGTCCTTATACATCCCGTGACTGCTGGATTACACGATTAAAGCAGGAGTTTGATATATTTTATGAATCGTTCCACTTTTAACAAAATGTATTTGATCACTTCAGGTTGGTGTGCTGGAGCAGCGAAGTGAGTCCCCTCACTTAAAGTCTTGTAAAAATGCACTTTTAGGTTTTTAGGTCAGTTCTGGATTTGGTTCATTAGGTGCAGTTTAGAAAAGAGCAATATTAACAAATGAGTATAAAGGTTTATGCCGTATGCAAGGTGAAGATAATTCCTGAGATCCAGAGTAACCACCATGTCCTATAACTTAAAACCACACTTACTTCCCAGCGCTGAGAGCTGTAGAGCTGTAGAGCTGATAGACGATTGTTTTTGTCCTCCTAGGTGCCACTCTGGCAATGAGACCTGCCCCCATGGCGCTGGAGGACATTGTAGAGTGGCACCAGAGCGCTCCACCCATCAACTGCAGCCCCGGGAGCTTCCGCCTGCGCCGCGGCAGCCGCTTCACCTGGAGGAAAGAGTGTCTTGCTGTCATGGAGAGGTCAGGATTGGGGATTTTAGTTTTGGTTTAACTATAACACTCCTGATTCCAGTAGTTAAGTGTTTACGTAACTGGTTAATGAGCTTATCAGGGACCATCCTGATAGTCACCTGCAGAGTTTATTAAAAGTCCTGACTCAGTGATATTATTATTATTATTATTATCGTTGTTGTTGACATTTCAGTTACTTTAACGACAACCAGTATCCTGACGAGGCCAAACGCGAGGAAATTGCCAACGCCTGCAATGCTGTGATACAGAAGCCAGGTGACGCGACACATAATAATGAAGCCTTTTATAAACACAAGCCAAAGCCATTAAACTCCTCCCTGACCCTCCCTGCAATGTCTTTCTGTTTAGGAAAGAAGCTTTCTGATCTGGAGCGGGTCACATCTCTCAAAGTATACAACTGGTTTGCAAACCGGCGAAAGGAGATTAAGAGACGAGCCAGTATAGGTAACGTTGACGCCCTGTGGGCGGGTTTATGAAAATGTCTCGGCACTTCCTTTGCTAAAACCAACAAAGCTGCGCTTTATCTCATTTACATGCAGTACAATTATTTCATTATTTATGAATTATTTAAAAATACAAATTTTCTTTTTTAAATGTATTGCTTAAAGTGTTTTTTTTTTGTCATTTTTACATTTGCAACTATTGAAACTACTTCTTATATTATTTTAAAGATTATTAAAGAAATTATTTAATTTTATTCAAACTTTGTATATTTTGGACCTGGAACGATGCCTTTTCACTTAAAAGGCAATGCATTAGAGATTTGTAGTTTCAAAAGAACAGCAAGAGAAAATCTTCAGTCAGTCTTTTTGTGTACAGTCGTGGCCAAAAGTTTGGAGAATGACACAAATATTAGTTTTCACAAAGTTTGCTGCTAAACTGCTTTTAGATCTTTGTTTCAGTTGTTTCTGTGATGTACAGAAATATAATCACAAGCACTTCATACGCTTCAAAGGCTTTTATCGACAATTACATGACATTTATGCAAAGAGGCTCAGGTAGACTGTAGGAGATTCCAGTCCTGAGCTATCGAACAACTGAAGTCACAGGTCCCCAGATCATCAATCGATGATAGGAGAGTCTTAATGGAAACCATCCCCAGCCACCATACGAATCCAGGCAGACCACACGGGGCATCCATGCGACGAGACCTCCAACCAGAAGCAGGACTCCAGGATGGGTTAGACGGCTCCAGAGGGCAGAGGGGTCTGGGTCACTGGCAACTCAGGAGCGAACATGTATAGCTCGACAGCTATCCTTATGCAACGCAATGATGGCTGCACGCATTTCTTTGCAGGTCACCATGGTTAACAATGAAAGAACAATGATTTCAAGCATCACCCTCCTTTTAACATGTCAAGTCTGCCATTCTAACACAATCAGCCTGACATAATGATCTCCAGCCTTGTGCTCGTCAACATTCTCACCTGAGTTAACAAGACGATGACTGAAATGATCTCAGCAGGTCCTTTAATGACAGCAATGAAATGCAGTGGAAAGTTTTTTTTGGGATTAAGTTAATTTTCATGGCAAAGAAGGACTATGCAATTCATCTGATCACTCTTCATAACATTCTGGACTAAATGCAAATTGCTATTATAAAAACTTAAGCAGCAACTTTTCCAATTTCCAATATTTATGTAATTCTCAAAACCTTTGGCCACGACTGTACATATTGAAAAATTACAACCTGCTCTTTAAATGTATGATTTATGATAAATGTATGATAACCATGTTGATGATGCACATGCAATACGCAGATAAAATGTATTAAATAAATTAGTGAAGTGTCCACCCTGACACCCTGATATGTTATGGCAAGGTGTGTTATTTTTCGAAGAAGCAGCAATCCTAGAGACTCATGGGATCGATGTGCAGAGTCCAGGCGGTCATTCCAACAGTGACGACATCGACGGCAACGACTTCAGCGAGCCGGGGAACGAGCCGGGCTTAGGGACGGTAAGGGTTATACTTAATTCCACTTTCAATAAATAATTACTCTTAACACTTCCAGTCTCCGTTGTTCAGCTGTGTTTTAATATTGACTGTAAAAGACACTTTCAGAGACTACAGAACTGTGAGGGTTGTTTCGTGTGCGAAAGAGAGCAGTGGTCAGAGGTTTCGGGTTTTTCAGTAGAGGGGTTGCGTCATCCCGCTTTCAAGTACACATGATGTGTTTCGAGCTGGTGTCCATGGCCTTATGATGGACGGAGTTCCACTGCACTTTTCAAAACACTCTTATAAACTTGCCTTTCATCATGAACCTGAGCTCGGCTAACATTAGAGCAGATAAAACAGCTAATCAGATGAATCAGTATCGTTTAGCTGTTCGCCTCTGGTTTTTTGATGCACACTTGTTTAAGGTACTTTTGGTTCCTATCTGGGCCACTTCCTGGCTTTGAAAGTGCGGTGGAAAAACAAAACAAACACCCTAAAAGGCCACTCTTGCGTTTGTAGGTACCAAGTTTGCTCTCTGGTTGGTTGGAGCATCCCATTGGGGCAGGGCTGGGCTCAAGCAGTGGGGGCAGGGCATCAAGCTGATTGGCATCAGACTGACGGCTGTGTCCTGGTCTTGTCGCCCCTCCCCCACCAGGACGAGAGCACGGGACCGGTTGAGCACCAGGACCCCATCAGCCTGGCGGTGGAAATGGCGGCAGTCAATCACTCCATCCTGGCGCTGTCGCAGCAGGGCAGGGGCGGCAACGACGTCAAGGCAGAGGTGCTCGAGGACGTCTGAGGACACTTCCATCAACACACACGACACTCTCACTCTCACACACATACACACACACACACACACACTGTATCTGCCAAGGGAGGAGGCGGCGTTGCGGTCAGGAGGGAGTGAGTTTTAGACTTGCTAATTTTTCACCTCAAACAAACTCCTGCATCTCGGTGCAGTTTACACATTTGAATGACTGCATATGTTCAAATTGAATGTAATAATCTGGAAATAATGAGCATTTAATTCTTTCATTTTTAACATCTAAGCTTCAGTCCTCCTCTTCTTTAACCTCCCTATGAGAAACTAATACTCTTTATTGAATTCCAATCATGCTAGTTCAATTCCTCAGGCATTTCGTAAACAAAAAAGCGATTCATTTGGAAAAAGGGAAAATGTTGTCACGCAACTCGAGACCAAAGCTGAAGAGAAGTCAGTTAATCTCACCTGAGCCCAAATCAGCTTTCCTCCAACAGTCATAATCTTATTAGTCTAATATTTAAACAGAGATTCTTATGAAGTGGAAATGCACTATTAGGAGAATTTGGTCATTAAAATCACAAAAAAGAGCGAAGTTTCCTTTTAGTATCTTTTTTAACTCTTCTTTAAATGGAGCAGTTTGTCTTGTTCAGCGCCCTCCGCTGCCAGTAAAGTAAATTACAGTTAAAGTGAAAACACTGACCCAGTGACCCTTGTTACTCCGCCCTTTTACTGAAACCTTTTAATGAAGAATTACTGTTGGAGGCCAAGTTTTACCCAGGTGTTAACTCCCAGTTCTTACAGCCAGTGTTAAGATGTTTGATTAAAAAGGGGAATAAATTTCTCTCTCTGTAAATAAAGCACTGATGTTCCTCACCTCCTGACCTGCCGTAGTAGCCTCCTGCCGTCTAGCTACCTGTAAACCCGAGTCTCCTCAGTAGTGAGATCTGGTCCTAAAAACACATGAGCCTTAGCAATGATCATGTGCTTCATCTTCCTCCTCCTCCTCCTCCTCACTCACCCAGAGCCTGCTACATGTCTTTAGGCTTCTTTAAAAGCAATGGACAAATGCTGTTAACATACCATGTGTAACCTCATAGTTTTGTGCATCAGGATGCTGTACTGAGCTCTACAGAGTGTCGGCTTTAACAGCCAGGCCCTGATTTACCGAGAATAACGCACACAAAAAGTTGGTGTGGTTTTAGTGGAAGAAAACGAAATGTAAATTACCTTTCGGTATTTAGATTAAAAACTACAAAATATGAACACAACATTTGTACAGTCTAAATTGACCTTTATCTGCAATTTACCCCAACCGGACATCATGCAGTAAATTCCATTAGATAGATGGCGTCTCCCTACCACTCCTGAAGTGGCTTTTAGGTTGAATGATTACACTGCAATATCTAAACCAATCTGTTTGCAATGAGTCCACTTTGCACATTTACAAAAATCAAGGGTGGATAAGTCAGGCGTGCACAAAGAGACACGACATGCTGTTCTGTTCAATTGAAATCCACACTGAGCTTGTGCATTTTTTTTTTTCCTCTGGATGTGTGGAGTTTTTACTAAATCAGGGTCTGACTCTGTAGAAGCATCGGACAGCACTTGGACTAGAGGACGGACGCAGGCGACTGCTCAGAGTGTGTACAGGGTGTGCAAATGTTTAACATTTAAGGCACATGAACTCGGTCCACTTTTTACAGTTAAGTTTTGAATTAAAGTCAAAACATTTTATCCAAATTATCACTGGACATCAAAGAACTGCAGTGGAATTTAATCCTAAAAGGAAACCGTTTGGCCAAATCAGCGTTCTTGGCTGAGAGGGATTAGTGTGTAAGAGGAATTTCTGTTGTAAAACACGCTATCAGTCACAAATAAGCTTTCATTTTTGAACGAGACTGAATGAACACAAACTTTCCCAAAGTTAACAGCAGGAACTGTTTTAATTTTTTTTTATATATATATAGTTTTTTAACCCTGTATTCCATGAAATAATTTCAGTTCTGCTGTTTGTATTTGCAGAGCATCGTCTTCGCATGTTGCTCAGGAGTATAAAGCTCCCTAAACATTTGCACTTTTTGTTGCCTTTAATTTGAGATTTGATTTCACTTTAGGGTTCAAATGTGCCATCATTTGGACAATCTCTCATTTTCTCGAGCTATCACTCTGTTTCAGTTGACATTCTGCAGCACTTAATATTTATTTCACTAGATTTGAAATCGTTAGCTCGAGTCTGATGGATGACCTCTGATAGAAAACCTTTTTTTTTCTCCAATCAGTTAAACATCCAGCTTTTTAAAAGTATTTTTTTTCTAATATCGCATGCCACCTTTACTAACGATGTCCAGAAAAGAACCCAAATGCTACCAGAACCCAAATTGTCTGATTGGGGTGGACGAGCATTCTGTGCTTTCTGTTTGACGGGAGATCAGGAGCTTGACTGTCCTGTCGTTCGGTCCATGTTCAATATGTGAATATGTTTAAAAAAAAATATATATATATATATATATATATATATATATAAATAAATATTATATGACACAAATACTGTTGTATCAACTAAGAATAGTTCAATCTTGTAACTCCTATTTCAGAATTTAGTGCCTTTTTTTGGACAGTAGACTGTTCAGTAATTAATATGTAGTATAATGTATGCTTTATCACTTTTTTAAGACTTTTTTTTTTTAAACCTGTGTTTATTTTAGTACTGTATCTTCTAGAGAATAAAGTCTAAATCAATGACAAATTCCAAACTGAATTGCATTTTTTTGAAAAACTGTTAATCGGTAGGATCTAAGTGTCTTCTGAATGGCAAGAAAGAAAAGGAAAAAGGGGGGAAGCTAGAGGAAAAAAGAAATATGGTGAAAGGATTTAAAGCAAGTAAAGGATTAAAACCAAGTAATTAAGCAACAAAGAAAATTAATAAAGGTAGATTTTTAAAGGTCAAGAAAAGTAGCAGAAAGAAATAAAACAAATAAGTAAGTGAAGATAATGAAAAAGAAAATCAGAAAAAGAAAATCAGAGGGTCCTACTCCCTCCGTCCTGTCAGTCAATGCATCTCGCCAAACCTGGGTGTATGTGGATGGATCGCACATTCTGAAAGAAAAAATAAAAGACAGAAATGATCAGAAGGAAGAAATGTGAAGAAACGAAACTAAGCTAAAGTAAACGTTAGAGGAAGGCTGACAAATGGTGAGAAAGATTATTTAAAAATTTTACACAATGGAGAAAGATCCAAAAAGAAATGAAGTGATAAAAGGTTTTTAAAAAAGGAGGAAAGAAGAGAAAATGGAGAAAATTGTTGAGAGAAAATTGGAGAAAGGAAAAGGGGAAAGAGAATGGAGAACATAAACAGTCACAGCACTGGTGATGAATAATGACTGGAGAAGACAGGGATGCAGTCGTTTTGGTAAATCAGTCATTTTTATTTTTCTTGTCCACAGAGATTACTGTACAGGCAATAAAAAAGAAATTATAAATGAATTATTATACAGGATTACTCTTTGGATATCAGCACCACATTACACATTAAATTAATCCCAAATTTGTGCTCAGATTAAAGTCTAAGAATGCACTTTTACACACACACACACACACACACACGTTGTAAAAAGTGGTTCATGAGCATATATGAGTGAATCTCCAGGACAAAGCTCTGTAAGGAAAAGGAGCTGGGAGTTGGTGCACCGATGCGGGGAAACCGTTTACTGGCGCCCAGGGGTTAAACAGGACGCACTTAGCCGTGTCCGAGTCACCGAGTCTGGCTGGAACGGAGTTGAAAGGACACTTTGTGATCAATTTAATATTGCTGAAGATCAGTGTCAGGTTTGAGAAAAATTGTGAAATGTCAGATATGAAAACATGCTAACAGGAAATTATCAGTAAATCGGGGATCATTGATAAATTGCACTTGAGCCTTAAATCCTGGCAAAATCTTTTGCGTCAGTAATACACAATGTCAGTAGCTGAAATGTTGGCCGGGTTTGCACTCGTATAAGTTCAGTGCTTTGTAAAGCTCATACTGTACACAGAAAATGAGTCGTGATAAGGTGCACAAGCTGTCAGATTCCAAAGAAACCTGGTTTCCTGGTTACGAAAACGATCAGCGTGATGGATAAACACAAATGCTCTTCAACACAAGAGGAGATACAGTAAGGAGATACTTTGCTAAGACACCATAGTAGCGATCAAAATGTTAACTGATAGAAGTCAAGTGAGTTCACATTTCTCCTACTGGTGGGTTTTTTAGACGAGTTGTTGCAGTGTAAACAGTAAAAAAAAATAATTCTCACACCAAAAACTTTGTCTTTGGTCACCAAATTAAGTGTAATACAGCACTATGATGGTTGCTTTGTGTGTTATACGACTTCTGATCACAAGTAAAAATGATTTTTTAAAACCATTTTTTGACTTGAAAATCATGACTTAAAATTTACATTTTAAACCCAGCTATTCTTTATTGTTTGGCTACAGATGGTTATTGTTTCACAACACTGGATACAAGAAACGCATCACTAAAATAGTTCAGGATGTTAATCTGACTTCTATTAACTCCATAATACTTATAAAAACACCCCCAGTGTAGAGAGCAACCAAGACAGCCAGACAGACAGGAAAGCAGACAGACAGACAGATAAACAGCTTGCTCCACAAAAATGATCTCCTTGTCCACGTAATAAATCATATCAAGACCATCGGGATTTTATGAACATACAGGTTTACAACAACAAATCACTACAGATGTGCTAACAACGTTCATGCTATATGTACAAAACACACAATTAGACATTACTGTAACATCTCAAGGGGTGGAGCCAAGCAGACAGTTGATTACTAATCAAAGATGGGGGTGGAGCTTAGACAAAACATTCTGAAAGTTGCACTTAATATTTAAACTAAAAGTGAAATCGCACAAAGTGAGTCAAGTACAAAGTACATATGCAAGACACTTCCTACTGATATTTTAATGATTTTATTAACTTTGCATGTCATAAAATTAAGATTTTTATTTACTAATCTCACCCACACACGCCTGTCCACCCAGTCCAATAAGAGCAGCGCGATATTCAGCTACTTGTGCGTACTTTTTCAAATATGATGCACAAGGCACACAAATATGATTAAAAAATTATAGGATACATTTCCATGACAATTTTTTGAAGACTTGTGCAATGACAAGATGAAGAAGCCATGTTAATGACGACACACACACATGCGCACGCACACATACATACAGAGTTCAGTTAGTTAGAAGCTCTGGAGCTACTGAAGAAATATAAAATCAGGAAAATAAATACTACTTTCAGGAAATCTCACCCCTTCCTGGGGAATCTTGCGAGTTAAAAAGGTGATGGCTTTTTATTTCAGCACCAAGTCCTCCGTTCGATTTTAAACCCTCTATAAAACAAGAAGACACACCCACTGGGTGGGCAGGGATATAATCTAAATCAAATGTGCAATGTTTTAATTCAAAGGGATTCATAAATTGAAAACTTTCAAAAATTCCATATAGCTATCTAGAATAATTAAAATATACTTTAATAAAATCAATATTGCATTCGATTTAAGAAATCACATTAATGACTTTACCCCAGCGTTCACACTAGTGAGTGACAGATTTTAATCCAGATTTGCCCAATTTCATACAAATGACATATAACAGCAACACTGGCTCACATGATTCCTCGGTCTGACCTGTGGCCCGAGGTCCCTTTTAATCGGACATTGATGCTCAAAAATTTATGAATCTTATCACATCAATAAATATGTATAGAGACAAATAAAACTTGGAACACATGTCGCCAACATTTGCCAGGGAGGCTGTTACACGTAAATCAAGATCAATCACTGATTAGTGCATTATTTTAATCAGTTTAACCAGTTTGCTTCAGAAGCTGTATATAACTGCTACTGCACCGTGCAAGAACGTACAATGGACACAATGGACTCATGTGCTAGTGTGAACGTAGGGTACGGATTAAAATGCAATGGTATAACCCATCTTTCTGGTCTGCTCCCATGTGCAAGACAGTTCATTCGTGCTCCTTCATATTGAAGTATGTGCATCTCTGTGTAATGTTGCAAAACATTTAATACTTTCTCTTGGAATGACTTTTGTTCCACTTATTCACTTTACGCGAATAATTATATAGTGTAGCCTTAGGCATTGCCCGGAACTGGTCCATCCCTGTATCTTCGTACATGGCATCTTTGCTAAATTCCTCATGGAAGAACCGAATGAATCACTAAAATAATTGCACTGGTGCACTGTAACTGGAGAAATACCAGTGCAACACTAAAACCTCTTATCCCAGTTAAAAACTTACACATTCTCTAAAATCACTCAGATCTACATGCTACATGCTCTGAGGTATGTAGTGGCCTTGTCCTCATATGAGCAACATACTTTTCTCCCAAAGCAAATCCTTTCTCCATATTCTCTCACATACAATAAATGCAGTATATCGCATTAAAAATGCAACTTCGTATCTTTAGGCCTACTCATACCACACATCATGCATCATGGAAGTGTCAAAGAATTGTAAATTATTTGTTCACAGCACACGTGCCTCCATATGCATTTGAAGAAGAATTTTTTTTTTTTTTTTTACAAATTGCAGTAAGCCAATACTTCTCAGCGTTCGACCTTATGTCTACTTATAGAATTTACTTTTTGTCATTTGTCCCAGTTATAAGATTAATCTACTGAAATAACATCTGCACTAAAATAATGCCAGAGTTACAGTATAAACTTGCACTTGCGTTTCCCATCTAAAGCACCAATTCATTTTTATTTTAAAAACAAGTATCATACAGCTCTAACATGAGCTATCAACCTTTTAGTGCAATCATAAGATGACATGATGTGCTTAAAGTCATGCAAATGATGCAGAAATTAAACTTTCAAAAATAGCACAGAAAAAAAAAAAAGCTTTACAGCCATTCAGCACATCTTGCAGAAAACGTGTGTATGGTATGAATAGGCCTTTAAATAGATATACGCATAAACCACACATTTGGCATCCTCCGATGCAGAACCTAGCTTTCTCTTACAGTACATCAGACATTAGATGCAGAACCCTTATCCCTGACCAATCCCTGAGATCAGACCACGTGCTGATGGAAGGCTTTCTCTCTAGTGTTAAAGAGGAATAAGGTATGACTTAAAATAAAAACAAAAACAACCTGAATCACAAAGGCACGTTCGGGATTCTCAGCACAGATTATTGGATAAAGGGGAGGAAGATTAATCAAAGCATGTAATCAAAAGGTAGGGAAAATTAAAAAGAAATCAACCATTTGACCCCAAACATCAGGGTTCCTCAGGAGTTGGATTCAAGGTTCAACTCGCACAGTTTATTCAGTGTTGATATGGGACTCGTCACAAGAGCAGGTAAGCTGGTGTTGGTGTCGAGGGAATGCTGCATCTCCTCCATGTAGACCCAGAGTACCAGGATTACAAGTGCAGGACTATGATCATGCAATCGTACAGCAAACAGCAGCGTTTAGTTGCTCCAGGATTTGCGGTTCTCTGCTTTCTGATTGGTCAGGCCAGAACCTGACTTAAGCAGTAGGAACTCCCCACTACGCCGGTTCTCTGTGTGTCGTTTAGGCGTGTCGCACCGACTCACTCGGTCCGGCCGCACAAGGACTCCATAGCCAGGGTTACAGTGGAAATACTGACGGCCTTTTACAGTCCCATCATTCTTACCTGACAGGGGGGGGGGGAAAAACAACAAATCAAAAATTGTCTTTAAATACCAAGCAGGCTTTAACTTTAAAACCTGATGAAATTTATCACAACTATAAGGATTTTGTTTCTCCCAAACTTAGATAAATCAGTTAACAGGCAATGCTGTGGCTCAACATTTCCAATATTCAAAAAATAAATTGGGTTAAAAACCTTGATGAATAGTCCCATAAAGAATAATAAATTGATGAAAATTCTTAACGTTTTTTCCATTTTTTTTTTAACAACAACAAAAAATCCTTAAATTATAAACCTATTCATGCCGCGGACGTGATGCTAAAAAAATTGTAAAATGATTTTTGTCCCTTGTCCTGGTTTTATTTATGGTTATTTATTTATTTATTTATTTATTTATTTATTTATTGGGTATATTTATTAAGTTTACATTCAGAAATCATCTGATCATATACAAGAGCAAATACAACTTCAGATACATCATCATATTACTTTTTTCACCATGTCATTATTTATTTAACAAAAATCAATCCAAAAAGATAAAACTAAGTAACTTGATTAAACCTTGATTAAATAGGTTGTCGGTTCACCTTTAGCAGCAATAACTTAATTTAATCATTTCCTGTATGACTTCATCAGTCTCTCACTCACATCATTGTGAAGGAACTGTTTATTTAGGTTTTTGGGTATTCAATTACGCACAACTCTCTTAAGGTCCTGCCATAGCATTTCAGTTGGGCTGAGGTCTGGACTTTAACTACACCATTCCACAACCTTGATTTTTTTTTTTCAGCCATTCTGATTTAGATTTACTAGTGTGCTTCAGACTCACTGTCTTATTGCATGACCGAATTTTGACTCAGCTTTCTGTCGGACAGATGGCCTCACATTTGCCTCTAGAATATTGTGGTATACAGAGAGGTTCATGGTCAACATATAGACTGCAAGGTACCCAGGTTCTAAGGTCCTGTGGCTGCAAAAACAAGCCCAAATCATTACCACCATCGTGCTTGACAGTGGGTATGAGGTGTTTCTGCTAAAATGCTGTCCGGTTTTTGCCAAACATGCCACGTACAGTACAATAAGGCCAAATAACTCCACCTTGGACATTGTTCCAGAAACCTTGTGCTTTGTTCAGATGCAGTTTTGCGAACCTCAGTCGTGCTTCCATGTTCTTTTTAGACGAAAAACCTATTCATCAATGACGCAAATTTTTTTTTTCCTTTTTGGATTTTTCCCCAATTCTCTCCATAATTTAGTCCTGTCCAATTCCTCCCTGTCAGAGGCGCTCCCACATTAAGGCTACTACTACCACTCAGCCGGGAGGGCCGAAGACTATCATGTGTTTCCTCCAAATCACGTGACGCCAGCCGACCGCCTCTTTTCGAACGGTGTTTCTTTTTGGCTTCATTTTTGTTAAATCAATGATGGCATTGTGAAAAATGTAACCAAGTACAAAAAATTTACCTTTTACCCAAGACTGTATACACACTATGTGGTAGAAATGTTTTGAGCATCCTATAAGATATACTTGTGTACTATCACCTGCACAACATTTGGAAGCATGGTGATGTGGTAGCATGTTTTTCACACAACCAGCAGATCAGATCAGATTATTACTACAGTACTACACACGGATACGTGACTGACCTGCAGGTGCATCAAGCTCTACTCCAACCCAGATGCCTTCTGAGAACTCTGTGTACCCGACATAACGCACTGTGCCACTCTTACTGTTGGCCACCATGACACTCTCTCCTACTCTGAGCCAGCAAGGGAGTTCAGGGTCTCTGCTCATTTGGTCAGAGCTTCCTTCTGCCCTGCCTCTTTCTTCTTTCTCCTTCCCATCTTCAGGCAGGATAGGACTGAAAGATTTGAGGTTTGAGGGTTTGACTCTCTGGAGGGAGAATGTGTAATCAGTAGCAGCTTTAGGTACTAAATAAGGGACGGTCACAAGGTTTGCCTGGGAGTGAGAACAGGGAACTCCATTCCTTGGAGTGGGCTGTAGGTCTTTGGAGTATGGGTTCTGTTGAGGTTCCTCGTCACGTTTCAGTCCAGTTTCTGTATGAGAAACGGTGGCATCCTTGAATTCATTTGCACCATGTGGAGATACACCATGGGTGTTAAGGCTTGGAGTAAGGTCCCCAGATGCAGCAGAAACGTCAGAGAGGGTTGCCATGGAGACACTGGTGGAGAAATAGCCACTGGAAGCTTCACTGATTGGGCTAAGGGGCAGCTCATGCGAGTCCTGCATGGTGGAACTGACTGCATCAGGGCTGTCTGAGGGTTTCTCAGAGTCAGGACTCATTCCGATCACTGGTACCTGAGTTAAAACATGAACAAAGAATAACTCAACACTTCATATCACACACATTTCCCATCAAGGGCTTAGGAACTTACTGGTTCTGCTCGAACTCTGGTTTCATCTGGGCTGCTGGTAGTTTGCATCATGATACGAGGCACGTGCTGGAAGGAAGGACAAAAATTACTTGCATGCTGACATTATGATACAGACTGATCAAATTAAGGTTTTTCTGTGCAGGGATTAATTATTCTGATGCTCTTTTAAAGAAAAGAAGTGCTAACATGAAAATCCTACTGCAATATTGTTTGGCCTGACTGCAAGGAGTCTAAAATATCCAAATAATGATCAGAGTATACAGATATTCCTTAGTGTAGAATGGCATGTTCAGGTACACAGAGGCAAGTGAAAATGTTTGACACACTCTCTCTCTCTCTCTATATATATATATATATAGTTTTGTGTATGTGTATAAATAATTTAATGTATATACAGTACAGACCAAAAGTTTGGACACAACTTCTCATTCAAAGAGTTTTCTTTATTGTGTTCTTTAGCCCAAACAAGTCTCTTCTGCTTGTTTCCTGTCCTTAGTAGTGGTTTTCTAGCAGATATTCTACCATGAAGGCCTGATTCACACACTCTCCTCTTAACAGTTGTTCTAGAGATGTGTCTGCTGCTAGAACTCTGTGTGGAATTGACCTGCTCTCTGATCTGAGCTGCTGTTAACCTGCGATTTCTAAGGCTGGTGACTCGGATGAACTTATCCTCTGCAGCAGAGGTGTCTTCATTTCCTGGGGCGGTCCACATGTGAGCCAGTTTCTTTGTAGCGCTTGATGGTTTTTGTGACTGCACTTGAGGACACTTTCAAAGATTTCCCAATTTTTCGAGCTGACTGACATTCATTTCTTAAAGTAATGATGGCCACTCGTTTTTTTCTTCACTTAGCTGCTTTTTTCTTGCCATAATACAAATTCAACCTCTTTGAATGAGAAGGTGTGTCCAAACTTTTGGTCTGTACTGTATATATAAAATTTTGTTAAAAAAAAAAAAAAAAAGGTTGCAATACCTGTTGTGATTGTGGAGAGGGGCGCAGTTCCTTCTTGTCTTCACGAGCAGGGAAAAGGGATTTAAGGAGTTTGGGCATCTGAGGGACGAGAGCCTTGACTGGGGAGAGATAAGAAGCAGCAAGCCCTGAAAGACCTGAGGGAAGGCCAGGCAAAAGACGGAGGTGGAGAAGGAGGAAAGGAACACAGAAAGAAAAGACGGTGACAGGGAAAAAAACGGACGTGATGGAGGCAGACGGGGAAGAGAGTGAGTTGAAAATCACATTGACATGTGGAGTAAGAATCGGTTTGTACAGCGACAGGAAGTAACTAAGTCAAGTATTCATACATTTTTTAAGTCATTATTGCAATGGAAATGCAAACAATTATTGTCCTCTAGCCACATCAGCTGGGTTGATCATGTCTGCCTTATAAATTAGCTTTTTTACCCTTGTATGGAGTTCAGGTCCCTCAGACACTTTGGTCTTAGCTCATTTTCCGAGATAAACATACAAGTGAATACATTTTAATGACGGCATCCCTACACATTTAGGGTGTGTTCACATTTGATGATTAAAATGAACTCCAATGAATGGTGCAGTTGTTCCATTAGTGCGGTTAACTTGAACGAGTGTGAACACAGCTAAACTCGGCACACGCCAAGCAATCGAACCGACGCCATTGAAAAGGTGGGTCTCTGAATGCATTGCAGACCAAAGATATGAAAACCAACACTGTAATGCTGTTTTGCTTGCATTATCTAATAACGATGACTGTATCTGTAACTTTTACTGGTCAACACTGTATCTGTAACAACTGATATAGAGGCTGCTTTTGGACAGGCAGCGAGTGAAAAAACAGCCTAGTTATGTCACGTATTAATTAGCATGGCACTCGACAAGTTTCATAAGCTTAAAAAGATATATATAAGGTCATTAATAAATGTAACAAGGTCAGATTAAATGTTAAATTTAATGAGCATTCAATAACAGCGCTTGCAACCCTTCATGAACATTTAAACAGTTGAACAGTTAATGAAATGTCATCTGTTTTTGAGCGCTCTCATTATTGAGCACAGCCCTGCTATACTATCATGAGTGTTCCTGTGCTCTTGTATCATACAGAGGCAACTACAGGAAAGGGAGAGTCTATCAAAGATGTCTGCTGGCCTTTTAATTTTACTTATAGGGGATGCTTGAAGTCGCAAAATAAAACATAAGGAGCAATGGCAAATGTTTAATTCTACATCTGGAGCCATGTTTGCGTTGCTTCAAACCTCATGAGTTTATAAAATTTACAATTTTACATTGATAATGTTAAATTTTATAAACTCATGAGGTTTTAGCTGGTTAAGATACCAACATACTGTATATAATCCACTTCTGTTTTGTCTGTTTGTTGAAGGTAAAAAATGGCAGTGTGAACACTAAGCAGACCAGAACTTTACAGTAGCGAACTAAAACTAAGGTTTTCATTTTAAGCTTTGGTCCGAACCAAGCAAACCAAACTACAAGCGTGAACACACCCATAGAGTACATGTGTGGTGTCCAGGTAGACTGGACCTGGAGATAATTAGTGTTAAAGTTGTGCGCGTGTGTGTGTTTGAATGTGTGTGTGCGTGTGTGCATATGTGCATGAGTTTAGTCTTGTCTGCACCTGCTGTTGTAGAGGACGACATTGACAATTAGCCAGCTCCGAACTGAACCCAGCAACAAGCATTAAGTCCAAGAAGTACACACAGTAAAACTCTGGCCTCATGTGTTATACAGAATGGTATAAATAGGCTTGTAGTGTTGTGTAGACTGGCATGGATCTGTTCATGGATTGTGTATCTGTTCAGTGGTGCTTGTTTTGCCTAGACTTACACATGCATGTTCGATTTCAAATCAAGTTGAAAGAAATAATAAACTTTTAATTTTTGGTGATAAAAAAAAAAACTGTTTCTTTTACGTTTCTTCTATATTAACAAGCTTTTCCCCCCACACAAATCATAACTAATTAAATTTTTTACTTCATTTTAAATGTGGAAAACTTAATAGCACTTTTATTGATAAATGTCATCAGTAGAGGTAAAGGGCAAATATAAATCATATATGCTGTTTGTAATTAACAGATAATGAACATACTGTATGTTGGGTATTTTAAAATTATTATAGCTGTTTTTTGTTTTACAAACCTAATAATGTCATGACAATGATTGGCTGAGTAATATGAACACCATTTACAAGGGTTAAGAGAAAAATTCAAGAACAGAGAAAAAAATGCCATATTCTGTGCTTGCAAATATTGCAAATTAAGGTTTTAAGGTTTCTTTCAAACTATGAAAAATAACAGCATTACTGGAATTTTTTTTAATGCCAAACTCTAATGCAGCACTGTATATTAGATTAAGAGAAAGTTGAAGCTGTAAAGTAGAGAAGACTCTGTAATGAAGGTGAAGTGACAGTCCATGAGGAGAAGGGGCGTGGACTTTTTTACCTTGCTCTGAATCCTGGGTTTGTGGTAGGCTATGATTCTGGCACTGTGGTGGTGGCGTGAGTTCTCTGGTGGGCCGAGGCAGTGTGCGGCTTAACTGTGGAGCTGTCAGGAAGATGTCCTGCTGACTTTCCCATCGATTCTTCACCAAAAAAAAAAAAAAAAAAACCAAGAAAATGGTTTTTAGACTTGTAGAATTGTACACAGGCATAAGGAAAACAGGAAGTACAGTACAGTTTGCTTACTTTGTTGTCCTCCAGGCTTGAGTTTAGAGACAGATCCTGTCTGCTCCCAGATAGCTATTGAAAAAAAAAATGATGTCACAAAAAAATCATGTGTAATGTAGCGTTAAATTTGAAATATTTAACGCTATAATATTGTTCACGCTAAAAACAGAATGAAAACATTTAAAATGGATTGTTCATTTTATAAGCGCGAGTGTACTTGCCCTATGCACGCTGGGCGAGCTGAGACTCCGTCTACTTCCCTTCCCTTTCCCAGCCAAGTGCTCTTTAACAGCCACCTCCTGAGAACGTAAAATCATCACGACTGAGAAACAACATCAAAGATCTGCATCAACATCTCGTTACACAATTGATCACTTATGTAAATCTAGTTGATGACTCTTAAATGAACGGTAAGTGACCTGTCTTAAACGATCCAGAGTGAGGATGTTTTCCACGGCCAGGACACTGCGCAGGTATTTTTCTATGGCTGCCTCATTGTCAGATGATTTGGGATTCTCTGTGTTGGCTGCCATGCGTGCAAGCATCTCCCTGTCTTCGGAGCTCTGAGCATCCTAAATGTTAACACAGTTGTAGATGCCTTAAACATTATTTAAGTACATAATGTGGTAATCTATTGCTTACACAGAACCTGTAAGCTGTAGGTTACAAGCAGACATTAGTGTGCACTTGCTTACCCCGGGGATATTAGAGACAACCTCAAAGGTCACGCCACAGCCAGGCACGGTGCTCCGTGTGGACATTCTCTTTAAGAAGTTCTGGGCAAAACCCTGCAGACCCACAACAAAAATAACAATCCATTTGTTATCAAAAATCAATCAGATCTGAGTATGAGCCTTAGAACCGGGAAGGTAATGGCTCTCTGCATTTCATTGGATTGAAAAGTTTTTTAAAGCCTCTTAAGATTTCATAGACAAATTTACACTAATATTTAAATGAGCAACAAAACCAATAAAGAATATTTCTTAACCTGTCGTCCGGTGAGATTCACACAGACTCGTTTACGCAGGACAAGCTGCATTTCTGCTGGGTGGCTGAGCTGTACCACGGTGCGTATGGTCAGGTAGACCCTCTGGTCTGTGGAGCCACCGCGACTCAGCTGAGGACACTCATGAACTGTGGAGTCCCAGGAGGCCTCAGCCTTCACCTGTGTTAAAACAGCAACAATCAGGGTTAATGCTAGTAAGACAGTTACACAGTTGGGTGTAATGTGGCTACTTATTTTACTGAACGTGTTTTATCAGTATCAGAGCTCACAGGAGAGCTCTACAATTGGCTGTTCAACTGAGTAACTCAGGCATAATAGTTTTACTATAATAATAATCCTAAGCCCTAAAGGCAAAAGGGAAACGTGTTGCCTGTCTACTGAATGTGCAGCTTTTGAAAATAAAATAGCTAGTGTACATCTGTGTTCTTAATACAGGTTCTGTGAGGGATTGGTCAAATTCTCATGGACGGCTTAGGAGAAGTTGCAGATAGAGGAAAGGTTTAATAACAGCTGACGAATGACAATGACCTAGATGCGGGTCGAATGGTAGTGATGCCTGTATGTTGCCTATGCTTCAGGTGACTGCTATGCTTACACACAATAACACAATGAAAGACCAATGTTTTTTTAAATCCACACTATAGCACTGTAAGCACTGATAAAGATACTATTTTTTACATAAATTTAAATTACTATCTCCTGCAAATAATAAATATATCCTTTCACACAAGACCACATGAGAGGTGATCACCAGCCATCCTTCATTTGGACCATTTTTTTTTTACATACCAGGGGCCTAAATGCAGATCTCTCACCTCTCCGTCATAGTGCTTGACAATCTGAAGATCAAAATAGTCGTCCTCGTCCTCTCCACTCAGCAAAGCATCCCAGCCACCAGCTTCAGGGCTCTCCAGGTTTTCTTGGGAGCTAAAATCATCAGCTAAATTGGAAACAAAAAGAAAATGGAGAGAAAGGAAATTACTTATATGGGATTTTTAAAAAAGTGACCAAAACTGGACTTTCTAACATGTTAACATACCACTCAGGTCAAGGAAGAGGACTGGAATGTGAGTTTCCATCCCAGGCACTGGTACCCTGCCAAAACAAAATAATTAACATGGCAGTATCCAAAACCTGTCATTTTAAACCAGGAAAAATGACTGAACCCACAAGTAAGTGTCCATAGTGTCGGAAACTTATTTACACTCTTATTATTATACAATATCTGAATTTACCTTTTTTTTTTGTTCGTCATGTTCTGAGAGATTTGTTTATTTCACTTCATGAGGAAATAGACAACAGGACAAATTAAATATTAAAAACCACATGGAGTAAGCATGGAAAACATATGATCGGATCAATACTTAAACTTTTCACTTCTTTATCCATTACTGAATGTTAAATTTACTCTTTAGGGTAATATTTTTTATAGTTTATCTCATGGTCACCTATTTTTGAACTACAATGGCTAATAGGACATTTTAGTATTGGATTATTGAAATGTTATATGTGTTTATGTAATACTTAAGTTTATGTATCAGAGCTAAAGATGGTGTGATGAGTGTTTGGTTGACTATGGACACGGAGAAGAGTTTGCTGCTTTGTTTTAGTAGCTCTCTTTTGTATAAAGCATTAAATGGACTCGCGCCACAGTATCTGAGTGAACTTCTAGTATCTTACAATCTGCCAAACCTACTTCAATCAAAGTGCTTGTTAGTACCACGTATTATGAAAACTACAGCAGGGGGCAGAGCTTTTTCTTACAAAGCTCTGAAGTTATGGAATAGTCTTCCAATTAATGTTTGGGACACAGTCTCAGTGTTTAAGTCTAGACAAAAAACCTAGTTATTTAGCCAAGTATTTTTGTAAATAGATTTGCCTTAGGTAAAAGAGCAGATCGGGGACACTCATGGACGTAGAGTATTATGGTGAACTGGTATGTTTAAATGCTGTTTTCCCCACTTTCATTGATTACTCAGGTTTGTTGACGGTTAAATGACTGGACGCTTTCATGTCTGTATTTCCTTCTGGCTCTCACTTTTAGTTATACTGTCATAGTTAGTCCTGCTGGAGTCCCTGCTTGCACTCTGCACTAAATATACATTCATCTCATACATTGTGTGACTGTCATCATACCTAACGATTCTCTCTCCTCTTCTCTCTCTGTCTTTAACTCTCACTCTCTCTGTCGAGTTACACATGTCATTCCTAAATTGCCAATGATCCAGCCCCCTTCTGCCCTCTGAACCTGTATGACTCGTCCTGGTGTCCCCCTTCTGGTTAGAGATAACATCGCATGGATGCCCCGTGTGGTCTGTCTGGGATGTGTGACTGGGGATGGTTCCATTTTTAAACGAAAACGGTCCTGACCTAAATGGTGACTGATGCTGACAGCTGTTCTCGGAGGACTCGCAACCACAGTCACTCGATAGTTAGGATTGGAATTTGCTACAGCCTACCTGAGCCTCCAATAACGAACCGGACTCCATATTAACTTAAACACATCTCCTGTTATACTGACAGTAGGACTGCAGAACAATCCCTGTTATTCGTTATGACCCAATGAGGATGGGTTCCCTGTTGAGTCTGGTTCCTCTGAAGGTTTCTTCCTATCTCAGGGAGTTTTTCCTTGCCACTGTCACCGTCGTCCTCTGCATGCTCATCAGGGACAATCTTATCATTACAATTCATACACATTCACATTTCATACAAACTTATATAATTCTTTTGATTGTGTAAAGCTGCTTTGCGACAATGTCAATTGTTAAAAGCATTATACAAATAAAATTGAACTGAACTGAAAATTGACTTGAAATTAATCTTGCTGGACCTGAGGGGAGTGGAGACAGATGCTTGCTGTAAATTATAAATGTAACTGTATATATTGTATAAATGCAATTTGTATGTATTGAACATGCCCTAGTTTGGAAAAATTCTGGATGGATGTCTTTCAAACCCTGTCTTACATGCTAAATTGCGATGTTGAACCAGACTCCCTGATTACTCTTTTTGGCATTACTGGAGAGGAAGATAAGCATCTAACCCCAGCTAAACGCCGATTATTGTCCTTTGCATCCCTCCTGGCCAGGCATTCTCTTTTATTTAAAATGGAAGGATGCCACGTCCCCCACTCATGCCCAGTGGCTCAGGAATCATGTTCTGTTTTTCCCTGGGGAAGATTTATTACTCAATCCGTTACTCAGACGTAAAATTTCAACAGGTGTGGGAGTCTTTCACTTTTTTCATATAAATTTATAGTTTAATCAACTTTTAATTTGATTAGTTGGTTATACAAGTGTATCTTGAAATGCACACAAAATGTTGTTTGTTATGTCTCTGTTTAAAAATAATAAAAATATTGTTGAAAGAAAACCTTTAGATTAAAGGCTTACCACTCAGCAGGAGCTCCAGGGATGCCGCTGCCAGCAGAGGGCACCATCACCGCATTCCTCTCCTCTGTGAGAGTCAGACGACACTCGAGCAGCTGAGCCTCACGCTCCACATCGTCCTCTGACTTATCTGATCAAGCACAGGATTCACATTTCACCAGATTAACATCTGACATGCGTCTCATTTCTAAGATTCCAGGCTTTTGCTATATTTTTGACTGTACCAGAACAGAAGAGCAAAGCAGCACGGATATCTCTACCTGTTTTGCTGACCAGACTCTGGAGATGTTCATCCAGGTACTGCTGTCTCTTAGTGAGAGCAGCCAGCCACTGACGCCTCAGGCGCTCCAGATCTCGCTCCTGTGATCCAACAGTTAATTATTAACCTTGCCAAAGGAAGCAACTTCAACAAAAGTTTAATCTACAAACCACTGTACCTGATAGCTGTCCATTTCATCCACTTCCAGCTACAAAATAAGAAGGCGAGCCATAAAGCCTCATAAATGACTTGGCAACATTTGGAATGAAAAGTCTGATTAAATAATTAAATTAAGATTTCCTTGGAAGTAAATGTAAATTTGTATTGCACCTGTTGTGAGTCGTTTCCTTTACCAGGGCGAGCCTGTCTGATCTCCACACACCCGATAGACACGCCCAGAATTATCTCGGCTATCAGTGGCATAGTGCCAGAGTCCTGGACTGAACGGACCTCCACCTGCACCCGCCGAGACTGGCCCTAAAGCACATGTGCGCACACGAATATTACATACTTTTACATGGAATAAACAAAAATATTCAAAAATATTTTAATTTAAGGTTAAATAAATAATTTAAAACTAAACTAAATTAGTAGTTTTATTAAGTATTCAAATGCAAGAAAATTTAATTAGACAAGCCATTTTTTTTTTGTTTCTATCTTTCAGGTTAAGACAAATTTCTAAAAGCGCTATGAACAACTTCACCTCACAGTGTCACAAAATTAGAAAATATGCAGATGATTATTATTAAAGGAGGACAAGCTAACAACGTAAACTGGTTAGCTTTTGAACTGTATAAACCTACAATACAAACCTCAGTTAATGGCATAAAGTTTTTAGCATTCAGCTAATACTCATAGCATGATATCTGCATAATCCAGCATATTCATGAATATGGGCACTTTTCTGGAAGACAAAGGGGTGTTTCGTGGGCATTTCAAAAGTTTAAAATGACGTTCAGAGGGTAACCTTACCTGACGCAGCTGAAAGACGCCCCCTGTGCGAACATCTCCGGCTGACACCACCTCCACTGGTATGTACTCTCCGTTCTCATTCAGTTCCAGAATCTGCACCCACATCTCCAACTTTCGAGTCACCTCACTCCATCTGGGCAGAGGGTAAACAAAGTGTTTGTAACACACGCACTTTATGTACTTGCATGGATTAACAAAGATGCATTGTTCTGTAACTTGAACTTGTTTATTACACAGGATGTACTGTACTGATCTGTATTGTATGATGTGCACAAAAAATGTGGCCCAGAGCCAGACAAGCTAAAGTATGCTACAAAATATGAATCACTAGAGTGTAAACTTATATAAGGCTGATGTTCTGTTCTGTGTAGGCAATTTGTTTAGTCTGTCTCATTTAGCAGAGGAAGTGGTTTTCTTTGTGACTCACCTGTCACGCAGTGTGCGAGTCTTGGCCTGAATAATGCTGAGGTCCCACAGGGCCAGGTTCCTACCTGGATCAGCTTGCCTGTGCCCATACACCTCAATAGCCAGTGCTCCATCTGTTAGATACTCGATGAAATCCTCTGTTACTGCCACAGCAAGCTCCTAACACATGCAGGCACATGATTAGAATTATACCCTCTAGATTTAATTTAACAGAAGTTAAAATCATAAAGATGAGCTTTATGATTTAAGATAAAACCTTCCGATAAACCAAAAAGTACCTTGAAATATCCAGAATGAAAATTTTGAAACAAAAAGGTGGTATAGTTACATTAGCACACAGCATTAAAAGCACAGCTCTACACCACTTAGATTTTTTAAATATAATTTTTAATAATTATATAACAGCAGCTCTGATACTAGTGCAGCTGGAAACCATAAGGCCTATATTAATGTTGCACCTTCAGTCTACATGTGATAAACACAAATTAAAAGTATAAATGGAACCTTCATTTCCCATCACCAAAGATAAATCATGTTACAAATTAATTGTTAGCTACAAGGAGGTTTTTAATAGTATGTAATGGAAGATTTGTCCAATGGATGCATGCAATAAATCCCTTTGACCTAAAATTATGAGTCTGAATTTTAGGAAGCATGGCCTGGGAACTTAATCTCAGCCTAGTTCCTTTATTCAGGCAAAATGACAGATAATATGTTCTTCAGTGGAATCGGCCTTGTAAGATCTGTAAGTGTTCAACTGCTGATGTCTAGGACAGTTACAAAGAAATATGGCTTCTCTTGTTCATCCATTTACTTTTGTGTTTTTGAAACTGACAGAGAAATGTTTTCCTCAATGTTGCATCATAAATCTGATATCAAGTTTCAACATGATTCCAATTATCATCCACCCACAAGGGATCTCCTTTTTTCAGGCCAGACCTGTTGGAGATGTTTTTATGAGAAGAAGCACATAGATTGATGTAAACTGATTCTCACCTTACAGTTGTCGAACACCACCATGCAGTGAGGGTCTTTGCTGCTAGGAGATGAGGCTGACGGGTCTACCTCAGGAGCTACGATGATGGGTTCGGCCTGATCCCAGAATAGGTACTGACAGAAGACAAAGTTGGACAAGTACTGGGGCAGGCCTGTAGCCTGCAGGATTTTAATCTGTAAGAGAAACAGGAATGGAGGGGGAGAAAAAATCCACAGATATGTAGAGAATATGTGAAGTCACTCAGGTAAAAAGTTGCATTACAACAATATTTTACTTTGACTACCATTAAAGGTTGTCTAATGTGGGCAAAAATAAAAAGCATACTGATTTCCTTCCATGTGTATGCTGATCAACGCCCATCGGCTCTCAGTTACAAATGATAAAAGAACATTCACTGCTCATTTCATATAAATTTAGCCAAAAAAAAAAAATTGAGCTGAAAACCACAAAATGGTAACTAAAGGCTGCAACAGATCCACCAAAGTGTGAGGTATACCAAATCTTTCTCACACTAACTGGCTTTTCATAAACCTTTTCTTATTTTGCTTACTAAACATACCCTAATGAGCTAAAACACTACAGGTGTCTAATGCTCGCTACAGTGGATTTGTTCAGAAGCTTAATGAATCTCATATCACAATATTTCTTTAACGCCTACCATACAGATGAGCTTGCGCTCAAGCGACTCTCCCTCAGGGCTGCTGTCCCCGTCCTCCCCACCAGCCATGCTGTCCTCTACACCTCCGGCAACACGCACAACCTCCACATGTAATCGTCCTGCTACCTGAAATGTGTATATACACACACAAACATACAGCCAATGGATTAGTCAATAATGAATTATCAATAATAAAATACCAGTTGAGCATCGGCAGTCTGTGTTATGCACACCTCTCCTTTCTGGTTGATGATGGGCACGGCGTACTGCAGCTTTACGTCATAAAACAGGCAGGACAGAAAGACGTTTGCCACTCCGATTAGACTATGATTGACTTGCTCATCAAAGAAAGGGTCTGCTCTTTTAAAGTATGATCGCATCACCTGTGAGGTATACAAGAGAACCTCGATTAAAATGACATCACTGAGATACTGATGATATTCCTGTTGTAAAGGACATACAGGGTTATCCTCGTCGTAGTCCTTCCACTCCTGATAGAGCTCCCTCATGTCCACTAATCTGTTCTCCATCTTCTCCAAGGCCCAGATCTGCTTGCCTTTACCTTTACGCCTCACCTGGATGGCAGGTTCGCTCAGCACAGCATCACGCTACAAGGACACAAAAAGAAAAGTAGTAGTATGGCATCTTATATTATGGTGTGCATGTGTTATGGAATGTATTTGGCTTTCTGTGAAAATGTGAGAATGTTGCTGTGGCTTTATTTGCAGAAATTTGGGTTTTTCATCTATAAAGAAAAGTAAACAAATATAATTAATTCATGTCAGATGCCCAGGTGTTATAAGGACCATGTTACTTTTGCTTGTGTGCCATTAAATATGAAATCAAAGGCCAGAAGAAACTATTCATGAGATTTGAGAAAGACGTAAAAGTATAGCAAACAGACAGATTTCGAAAAGACATTTTAAAAACTTCAATTTAAAAATACTCTCTGAAATTGCATGATTCAAATTTTCATATTTTCCAAACTAGAACAAGTACTGTACCCTGTGTTTAGTACAATTTCCAGATTTGTTACTGACCTGCAAAAAAAAAAATCTTAACTCACCCTGGCTGAGATAAATCATCTGTCACTGTGATGCCTGCTATTGTAAGAATAGGCATAAATCACTGCACATTCAGCATGGGTGAGGGGGAAGTTACCTTCCTGTTGGCATTGAGGTTAGCAGCAGGAATCTGCAGAGTGACTCTGTATTCGGTTTTCTTGTCCAGCTCCTCGGCAATGAAGCTTGCCTCCTGCACCAGCAGGTTGGCTTTAACTATTTGTTCTCGAAGTTTCCGTAAACTCCGCGTTAGCACTGCCTCCCTGCAGCCACAAATATAGATAAAATTGACACATAAATTAGTGTGATTCCTTATTCCTTTTATGATTTACAGTACCATCATAGAGTTAAGAACTCTATTCTCATTGAGGTCTTAACTCTATGATGGTACTGTAAATCATAAAAAAAATTATCTAAGTCCCTGGCTCAATTGAAACAACCACTCTGGAGGAAAGCTTCATTGCTTACAGTACCTAATGGTGAGCAGTTAATGATTCAATTATGAACGGACAAAAATCAATGAATGGATTATAAAGCAAAAATAGTGATGAGCTGAGACAAATTTTATGATTGTAGTATAAAAATTCCCAGCCATATCACTAATTTCTCAGTTTTTAACTAAGTCTAAAATATGTTACCGAACATGTAAAAAAATGCATAATGTCATTTCACTTTACCTCTCCTCACTCCACTGGCGCAGACGAGAAGACGATGACGGCCCACCGAGGCTAAGTCTCTCCATGCTGCGGTAGTGCTGCTGGGTCTGTGTGCTCTGCCGTTCAGGTGTGAGCCTTCTGCGCAGCTGCTGAAGCTCCTGCTCATACATCAGCCTCTGTCTCTCCAAGGCTGTGCGCTTCTCCTCTTCATGCTGCCTCTCTAGACTCTGGAGCACTGCCTGCATGGGGTCTGAGAGAAAGAGAGAAGGAACAAACTGCTTTACAGTTTACATCTTTATAATAATTATATGCTTTGGTCCCTAGATAGTGTATACAGACTGACAGAAAGGCTATGATAACTCACATAGCGACTCTGCACAACCATGATGATCAGAAGTGTATTGCAGTATGCACAAGGCAGGGGTCTCAAACTCAGTTCCTGCATTTTTTACATGTTCAGTTTTGTTCCAACCCTGCTCCAACATACATACCATGTAGTTTTCAAATAAGCCTTAATGACTTGTTTAGTTGGATAAGGTGTTTTTAATTATTGTTGGAACAAAACTCTGTGGGGCTGCGGCCCTCCAGGAACTGAGTTTGAGACCCCTGACATAAGGACTAGAATAGGCTACAGACAGCAACAGACTACATTGATTTTGGGTCCCTGTAACCTGTCAAAAGCTTGCATCCCAAATCTTCTTTTGAGCTTGTTCAGACAAACTCTTTATTATTCCTTGAATTGGCCTCACCGTTGCTCCCGAGTGCCTTCATCATGACCTCTGTCTGTGCAAACTCGTAGCTGAAGCTGACCTCGCTGGAGACTTCGCTGGCTGTGTCCCCATCTGCATCCAGCTGCTCACTGCTGTTACTGTTTTTCATGTTACCCCCCTCCCCTTCCTCCTCCTCTGCTGCAGGACGAGGACGCCGCTTTGGAAGGTTTATTCTGCAGGGCACATGACCATCAAACTACATAGAACCGAAAAGTAAAAATCGACCCATCATGTCTCTTTGTAGTGGTGATGTGTGACCTGAAAAAGTGGTTGTTGCCCCACAGTATACGGTCGCCATGATGAAGCTGCTGCTGGCTCGTGACTGGAGATCCGTTTACACATGTCCTGCATGAACACATCAGCAGGTCAACTTCACACCAAATACTTGTTTCTGTTTACTCGCAAACAAACAAAAAAACATACGAAGTGTCAATTTGTAGTACAAACAGACCATGTTTTCTGAAAGGTGAATGCTATGATACCTTGAATTCTTGTATGGATTGAGAAAAACCGTTCCCTCAGAGGTGATGTTGATGACGCAGTGCTCAGCCTGGATGCCCATGCCGCACAGCTGAATGTCCTGCGAGTCTGCTGAGCCCACCATTGTGTGTTCCTGCAAATAGCAATAACACTTCAGCTACTGACTCACCATCGCACCACATACACTGACTAATCAGCTGCGAATTATATTCACTTCAAGATTATATTTCCAGGGAATGCAGTGTGCATTATAGGAAAGTTAGAACAGAAATCGGATAAAAATGTACAAACACCAGCTAAGTTTATACATTAATCTGATTTACTTTTACACAGAAAATGCGTGTTTCTATTTTATGAAGAACTGGTGAATGCAACAACCTAGCACTGTTCAGCAACAGTTAATATGATTTAATACTTCTCTCGAACTCAATTTACAATCTTGTGATGAATATCAGCCTGGCTGTGATGCGGTTGTAGAGTGCATCATGACCTCCAGTGTGATACTGTTTTTAAACAACAGTTCCGCAAACACAATATCAACAGCAGACTATTATTTGTTTCTTTATTTAACCGGTTATTTCACTCCATCAACACATGCTTCTGACAACTGGAGGAACTAACCACAAACTGTCGGAGCCAGCAACCAACATTTGCCATAATTAACAGGGGTGAAAGTAGTTTTAAATTACCAGTACTATTTTGTAAAAAGGTGAGGAGAATAAAACATGGAGGTGGTGGATAGTCCTGTAAATCTCGCAAGTTTTTATTTTTATTTCCAGATATTCAGAATATCGGCTCAGTTAATTTCTGAGTACCAGGGTTAAATCTATAAATAGCGGTAAATGGAAAACTAGTGTGATATGTTGGGTACACAATCCATTGTCCCACACACCAAGTATTGCTCTTGATCAAGGGTTGGAGAATGATTTGGGATTTAGCCTTGTGTTAGGAGCTAGTTAGCTTTGTAGCTGTAAATAAAATAACATACATGGTTTACATGCGATTCTGAAGGACTTATTAAGCAGGAAGAAGTTTTTTTTATTATAAGATAACAACATTATCAGATTTGTTTTCTTGCTCAAAGTGCGTCTGTGATTGATTTTGGATGTGGCTTTTGGCAGACAGTTGCTCTCTCCTCAGTACCGACCTACTTCCAGCCATGTTGGTGACATATAGTTAAAGTCCCAGTGCTGTTAAAGTCTATTATCACCACTCATGAGATGCTTCTCGTCCAATTAGATTGCTCAGTCAGAACTAAATGTTGCTTAATCTGATTTATAATCATTAAACTAAATATAATCATTAAACTAAATATACAGTAATAACATGAATGTAGTACACATAAAACAATCAAGAGCAACAAAACATAAAACGTTTTAATTCTACAGGAAGTAACACAGACTAAATCAACCCAAGCACTGCCTTTTATATTCACATTTATATCATCTGTGAATCGGATAAAGGTAAAGAGAGAAGGTTATTGCTGTATTCCACTGCTGAGAGACTCTTGTAATTTTAAACAAGCTTTATTCCAGATCAACCTCCCCCATCCTCCAATAAGGAAGTACATGGAGACACTGGAACGTCACCAATTATTCATAGTTTGCCTAGCAGACTGCAAACAGGCAATAAGATGAACCGCAAACATATTGGAAGGCATTTATATTCCTTAAGGCAGTTATAAGTTAGTGATACAGTACATGTCAACACAGGTTTAAAGTTAGGTGTCATGATCATTTGCCAGAGGTTTGATGATAATTTGCACAGAAATCCAGGATGTGTCTACCTTTAAGTAATAAACCAGCAGCTCGTTGAGGGCAGGGTCGGCGTTGAGGTTGACCAGGAAGCATTTATCTTCTCCTACACGGATCCCTGACGACTGCAGTGAGATGCCCAGACTCTCCAGCTGCTTCTGCCTCTCCTGAACAGACAAAGGGAAACTTAATTCGACCTACAAGTCATCACTTTGTAGACTTTATAGAACACAAAGGAGCTGATCAGTCTGAGTACAGCGCACTTTTACACCTACGGTATGGTTACCTGTGCAATCTCCTCTGTCTTCCTCAGTTTCTCCTCCCAGGAGACTGTCATCTCCTGGATCAACTTCTCAGACTCTTCCAGCCTCTCCTTCAGCTCTGGAGCCTTCATGGACTAAGGAAACAGACACACAGAAAATAATGATCTAGCTTTTTAATACACTGATTCACAAACATGTCATATTCTAGAATTCTTATAATTATAATTATTGTCATTATTATAGTTATTAATAACAACAACCACCTCTGCTTGTGTGAGTTGATCCCGGAGCTTCTCCACCTCCTCCCTCAGTTCTCGGATGATCCTGGCATTGGGATCCTCGTTCACGACGGCATGGTTGACGATGCTCTTGGCACGGTCAGCATAGCGCAGCGTGGAGAGAGTCTCGTCATAGTTATCGGCAGCTGGACTCACTGTGGCCACCATGGCGGTCCGACTGTTTCCTCCTAAACTGTCCTGGGGTTAATGAATAGTAAACCAATGACATTCATACCCCTGTGAATGATTTGCTACTATTGAAACAATGTCATTTTAATATAAATCTGCTGACCAGTCAGAACCCAGAAATTAGCCTACAAACATGTACTTATAATGCACACACTACAAAAAATTACTCATACAGAGTAGATAACTATACAGCTACATGTTATAGCACACTTTTCATCATGATCATCATCACCATCATCATCTATTTCGCTTTTCCTGTGTACAGGGTCGCAGGCAGCCTGAAGCCTACCCCATGAGGCGAGGTGGGGTACACCCTGGACAGGGTGCCAATCCATCACAGGGTGTGAACACCCACACACTGCGGGCAATTTGGTAATGCCAATTAGCCTAAACTGCATGTGTTTGGACTGTGGGAGAAAACCAGAGTACCCAGAGAATACCCATCAACACAAGAAGCAGCGGAAATCAAACGCCGACCCTGGAGACAAGGCGACAGTGCTAATGACCAAGCCGCCAATAATATGGTAATGCTTCACAATTTTGCGCAAAAAATTCAGACACTGCATTCATCAGCTTTTACACCTTGTCAAACACTGGATGTTATTAACTGTCTTCATTTTGTGGGTGTGGTATACATTTGCAGGGAATCCCTCCAGTATGTACTGGGAAAACAGAAAAAAATAAATAATCTGGGAAACACTGAAATTTTTCCTGATGTGTTACCTTAAGCAGCCATGTGAGCACGGAGTCTCTGTAAGGCACAAACTTGCTCTTGTTTTTCCCTGCACCTTGGTCAGCCAGCGCTGAGATCACCAGCCCCAATGTGGTTAAAGACCTGCACAGTGCACCATAAAAAAAGAGCAAGACTGAATGAGTGAATGTTTGATAGAGAAAGAGAGAGAGAACAGTATCCGTC
The DNA here is from genome assembly GCA_011419295.1 of Clarias macrocephalus. Taxonomy (NCBI): domain Eukaryota; kingdom Metazoa; phylum Chordata; class Actinopteri; order Siluriformes; family Clariidae; genus Clarias; species Clarias macrocephalus. The sequence continues at coordinate 54,015 of JAAGKR010001536.1, read as the reverse complement.
TGTGCCCAAACACACTCGCCGACACACACACACAGCAAAGCATGGCTATTCCCAGAATTCATTCACCACCTAAAAACGATCCGTTTGAGCTTGCCAGAGACAACAGCCACGTCACCAAATAAATAAATCCAATGAGCACTTAGAAATTCAAAATAATACTATTAGAACTATGAATCATTTGAAAAGTACACAGAAATTTTAAATAGACAAAAAGCTCTGTTGGTTAAAAATCACTTCAGCTGTTTAAGTATGTCACAATACAAAGAGAATCCATCACTGTGTTAGCAATTGAGCAGCTTAAGCTTTCACCACAACACTTTATCCATTCTGGAGCTTTCAGGATTAGGGCAAATTGAAGGGAAGCCCAAAAGGAAAAAAAAAAAAAAAAAGACAGAGCTATTTCATCTCTTACTAAGCCAATAGGTGTAAATAAAATATGTGAACTTGCCTTAGGTCAGACAACTAAAGACGCCTTTTCACAGTGTAGACAGTGTGTATTTTAGTGAGATTTTAGTTGGTTTAACAATGCAATGTCAATCTCATCAAAAGATGCAGATCCTTAAATAGAATTAGAAAAGACAACAGCACAGAGCAGAAACTTTTCCTACAAGTGCCGCATCTGTGAAATTCCCACAATTAGTATTCAGGACTTCAGATAAAGTTTCTTTCTTTAATTCTAGCTGAAATGTTAATTGTTACACAATTCAATTAAATTTGATTTGTATAGCGCTTTTAACAATTTTCATCGTCGCAAAGCAGCTTTACACAATCAAAAGAATTATTTAACTTTGTATGAAATGTGAATGTGTATGAATCAAAAAATGGTCAGATAGTCCCTGATGAGCAAGCCGAGGGTGTGGAGGGGTTATTGGGATATACCATTTAAAGTGTTGTGTTTACTGTGCAGTATTGTTCTTACTATTTACAGGAGTAAAAAAAAAACTATTCTAAACAGCAGTGCACAAATATAATTAAGATTTGAAAAAGTATTATAAATGTTTTACTTTTATTTATTGGAAGGCAACTGTAACCGGTTCGACCCCCTATAGGCACAGAAGCACGGACATGAGAAAAAGAGAATTTATTTAGGAATAAATTGGGAAGAAAAATGTTAAAGGAGGGAGGGAGGAAAAGAGGGATGGAATGATGTGAAAAGGTACACATGCAGGTCCGAGGCAGTGCCCAGCTGGCATGCGGAATGTGGCGATGGGCGAAGTGGCAGAACGGAGCATGCAAAGGAAGCACTCTTGCACGCTCCCTAAATGGTTCTTCTCCAGCCCTTGATGGCCAGCTTGGACCCTCCCAGCTCTCTCTGGGTACGGCCTCAGACGGGATTCCTCGCTGCCGTCCGTCGGCTAGCCGGCTTTCCCGGCTGGGATCGCAGTCCTCCTCGCGGCCTTTTCTTTTCGGGGACGAGAAAGCGGGCTCGACGCGGGAGCTCACGCAGTTCTTTCCTCGGCGCGGAGATCAAAGGGCGGAATTCCAGTCTCTTCTTTAAAGTCCATGGGCACATCATATCGCCCCGTTCGCATGCCACTCTCTTATGCTCCACCAAACGACTCTTTACGTTCTTCCCAGACAAAACTCCGCACCTCGCTTTTATAATGCCGAGCAAGCCCGAGATCCTATTAAGGTTAATTATCGCGAGCCGGCCCGAATAGGCGGCCCCGTCCCTTCGCATACCTGCAGAAGGGGTGGTGCCTACGTACGGAGCCTACGGAGTGAGCAAGGAGCGATAATAGACTTGAGCGCACGCCCATCACAGGATCACGCAACATACAGTAGGTAGACGAGGGGAATGTCTGTTATCGCCGCGCTCACCGCCGCTACAAAACCACAGCGGTCAAAATAAATCAGTCGCATTTCAAAGTAATTCGTGAAAGTGACATTTTTCATTGACTCGGTTTTAAATTAATATTAAGTTATAAAAAAGTCAAAAAACAATATGTTGTATTTAAGAAATACTACAGTGATGGTAATTTCCACATCTGTGTATTTTATACAACAAACATGAAAAACCTGAACCAGAGCTACTGATATTTACTGTATAATAATGAGTAAAAAAAAAATTAAAAAAAACATTGAAGTTGAACATTGAAACACGTTCACTAGCTGACAATTATTTTACAATTATTTGTACAAAGAATGAACTATTATATATCCTAGCTCTGTTTGTATGTTTATTGTTATTTAAAAAATACATTCAAAGACATCAAACATTAAATATAGAAATAACTGGAAAACTAGACTTTCAGAATAAAACATAAATAAAAAAAACTCAAAAAAGACTAAGTGTGTTGTTTCTGTAAACACATTGTTGGATCGTTTATGCTGGGTCAAAATTCTGGATTATTTTGTGATGGGCGTGTGCCCAAGTCAATATCGCTCCTCGCTCACTAGCTAGGCGGCCACTCAGGCTAGTGCAGCCAAATCAATATCGCTCCTCGCTTACTAGCTAGGCAGTCTCTCCTGCTGGTGCAGGGCCGCGGAATTATGCACGGCTGGTGAGCTACCGCCGCTAATGTTCCCGGGCTTCTCCCCGTGCTATAAAATACAGTGGGGAGTGTAGCTCGGGGTATGTTGGGAGACTGGACTTCTCTACGTAGTCTAATCAGCGCTCAGCCGCACGCATAAAGTTACAGAATGCGTCGGGGGAAAAAACAGCAAGGAGACTGACTCTGGCCATTTTAATAATTCATTGATAAATTAGTGATTTCTTTGGTTTCAGCTGTAGTGATGAAGATAATCATGTCATCTTGTCATCTCCATAGCAGTGGGTACACCAATAATTCATGTTTCATACAAATTACATAATCTAAAATTTGTTTTCCATCCAATTAAATCCAATTAAAGGTTTTCTTGTCTTTGAACTACACAAAGCAGTGTCTTCCCACCTGGGAGTTTCTCCAGCATACTGTATATCAGATTGATGGACATGAGTCCTCATCTGTTAAATTTTTGAGGACAACAGTTTTATCAGACCAAGTATAATCAATAATATTTTATAAAAAATTTATTGTTCTTGTTTTTAATATTATTTTAAAGTAAATAAAACAGTAATAACTAAAATAATAAAATAAAAAGTTTAATGGTTTAAATAGTTAAAATAAATAGTCATGTGGGCATTATATGATATGATTTGTATAGAAAATTTCTAACTAAAATGTGGCAGCTGGCACGCTTTTTTATAGTCTTAAATAAAAATGCTTTTCTAAACATGGGCTATTGTTTACTTCCTTGTCTTTAATTTCCTACATAGTCTAATCAGCACTCAACCACATGCATAAAATTTTCCAGAGTGTGGAGGAATTTTGTTGTACTAAATAGTATTTATGCAGTATAATCCGGGCCTCTTATTCTTATTTATCCTGGGTTGTTGTTGTTTTAGGGTTACTGTGTGTGCTTTACAATGTCAGACAACATTCAAATGCAAATAATTTACCCGTCCCCATGAATTGTATTGTTTTACATCACTCTATACACAATTTTCTTTGGTATTTTTTAATAAAATATTAAAATTTTATATTTTATAAAAAAAATAAATAAATAAAAAAAACAAAAGAATATACCATTTGTATATTTCATTTGTAAAATAGCATAAAAAAATCACGGGTTGTGTATCGAGTGATTAAATACAATACAAATCATGCTATTATGAGGAAACTTTCCCATCTCTTCCATTCCAGCGATTAAAAAACGATAATGTAAATTTTCCGCAGAAGGTCAGTGGTCCGAGCACAACCTCGCTCTTCTCTGAATACGCTGTGTTCACGAGGGTGGGGCTAAGGTTTATTAATCCACGCGTTTGGTTTAGGTGTAGTATGCAGTGCGCACCGTTTGTCCGGTTTGTACATCTCTAACACTCAGAACTTTCATTTGAGGTAAAGTGACCGATGTGCCTAACTTTTGTCAGCAGAGCCTCCATTTCATTAAATAATCCACGACTTTTCATGAATATGTAAGACCTAATGACACCTCTCAGGTGACGCCCCCCCACACATACACACACCAAAACAAACAGAAAGCAGACCAAACATCAGCACATCCCTCCCCCAAACAGCGCAGCAATGAGCATTTACTTGCATCTGAACTGAGTCATTTACATAAAATCACTGATCAATAACTCATCATATCAGTTTATTCATACATATGTATCTGTATTACATGGAAATTTATAGGCTTGTTACTGAATGATTTACTCTGATAAAGAGCAATAAGAATAGTGGCAGGTGGCATGCCTAAAATAAATGCAGGATTATTATTTATAATCTAAATAAAAATGCTTTTCTAAACGTGGGCTATTGTTATTTACTAGAATATTTGTTAATTTAATTTAAATGAAGTTGGGGCTCCGTGATGTTGAGCATCGTGATCCTCCTCTTTACCTTCCTTTGTAGTCTAATCATCGCTCAATTGCACGCTAAAAGTTTTCCAGAGCGCACCGACAGAAGTAGACTAATGATTATTAATGCGTCTGAAAAAACAACAAAGAGACTGACTCTGACCATTTTAATAATTCATTTATAAATTATTGATTTCTTTGGTTTCGGCTTTAGTGATGAAGGTGATTATGTCATCTCGTCATCTCCACACAGCCTAGTGATAATTCACTTTTTGAATTACATCGTCTAAAATCATTTTCTATTAGTTTATATAAAAGCAGACATTTCGCTTTTTATAAGTATATATTGTTCAGAGTTTCGGTTCATTTCGGTTCATTTTCTGACACGCTCAAGTTAGCGCACCCAGTTTACTTTCATTATTTTAAAAAATCATAAGGTTTTTCGTCATTGTGAGTGCACTTAAATAAAAGTGGAGTCTTATAAAGGCTATGTAGCTTATATAGTTTTATTTTATTGTTTTTGAACATTAATCTGGCAATTTTTTTTCTGATGCACACCCAGAGTCTGTTTTCTGGCTACGCTAGTGTTACACATGATATAATCGAATGGCTATGTAACGGGTTCGACCCAATGTTGCACGAGCAGCACCATAAAGCATGGATACGAGGCGAGGTCTTTTATTTAGGAAAAATGGGGAAGGAAAGGGTTAAAGGAGCGAGGTTGGAAAGAAAGAAAAAAGGAATGAAAGTGCACGTGCTGGGCTGGTTGGCAATGCCCTGCTGGCATGCGGGCACAGGCTGGTGAGCAGTAGTCAATTTGTATATGGCGAGCCAATCATGGCTGCTCATTAGTAAGCAGAGAGGACAGGTATTTTCTCGGCTGCCTCGACCAGACCTGACAACCGCTCATTATTTCTCTCAATTATTATTTTTGTGATAATGGTTTTAGCCTTTTTACTCTTATAGCTTTTTGAGAGTATAGGTGGGTGAGTGCAGGTCGACTTACAAGATTCAGCTGCTGCCTTTGTGGATAACTTATTTACACTATTATTCTGACTATTCACGGTGTGTGGTTCTCAAGTGGCAAATGAGTTTTTTTGTGTTAAAGCTTCTGGCAGACGTTCCCCTACATGGTTTTGCTTTAGAAAAAAACTTACAACTGCATATTGTAAATATGACATCTTTTAAAGAGACTTGGTAATATTCTCAGACTTTTGACAGCATGCTGATGTGGCTGTCGACTGATGTATTTTATGTGATCGGCCAGTTGAGACAAAAACGGTCTGTAAAAAATTAAGGTGATTACCAGCCAATCGATCGAAGCACCCTTAAGCACTACACTCATAAAACTAAATTAAATTAAGTTATTATTCAAAATGTCTCTGGAGAAATTTTTATTTGTTTGTATATTTGTATAAAATTTGACATTGAGGCAAAACAGATTTGTTCTATTTGAATGAGGTAGTTTGAACGTAGCCATAAAATAAATTAATAGTGTTATGAAAAGAAGTCAAACGTATGTACTTATTAATGTTGCTGCCTTCTTTCAGCCTCTCACCAGCCGCACCAGTCTTGGCTGCTCTCTCACTTCCAGCCAAATCCACCAAACTCAGCTTACTCACTTTTTCCCCACTGGTCTAGAGAGAGAGAGAGAGAGAGAGAAAGTTAAATCAAAATCACTTTGGGTATTTTTCCACAGCACATTCAAAACATGACCAAGGGCCAAGACCTGATTCTACTGTACACTAACTGAAGCTGACTTTGTTACTGTTGTGTACACAGCATTACACCTCTGTTAAGTTATGAAGATACAACTACTTGAATTAAGAGAATGTATTTAACAAACTGTCCATAATGTTTACTGTTTGATTTGTTTTAGTATTAAAACAAACAATTTAAAACTATTACAAGTATTTAACATTGAAATGCTGTGCATTGTGTTATTGATTACGGGGTGAATCAAAAATCTGAATTAAAAAGTGACCAACAAATTATTGTTCAAACTGATTAATTCTTCACATCTTATTTAATACACCTTCAGTGAAATGTTTTTTTCACCAAATTAGCTAAACTTCTATTTGGTCTAATTGGTAATTTAGCTAAAAACTGTAGCATTCAGGTGTTTCTTGTACTGCTGTAGCATTATGTAAATAATACAATTAAACCACATATGTTGGCATGTCTGTTGATTTTGACAGCAAAACAAAACAACTCTGGATTACACAGCACATAATGTATGGTAACCTGCTGAACCAATAAGAAATAAACACTGGTGCTAGCCACAGGCTTTTGTATCACGAGATCCTGTCATCACTGTCATCTCAAGACCATATAAATGTAAATAAAAATACATTTTAATAAGAAAAAGCTCATTAGAAATCCAGGAGGTTGTATTTTGGCCACGTTGATGAGCTTTTTATAAATTTTCATGCTCACACAATTGTGCTGGAACAATCCTCCTGCACAAATTGGACCAAATTCTCAGAGTCTGAGAACATGGCAAACAGGCCTCATGAAGTACGGACAGAGAGAGGAGCACAGACCTTACTACAGACACAAAGGCTTCCTCTATCTCTCTCACTCACTAAAGTATTACAGAGCAGTCAAGATGAATCAGTGAGCCTCACCTGCTCTCAAATTCAAATTACAACCTTTGCATGTAAAATACCACAAAGTTGTGTCTTTGTCAGAGGGGACAAAAGCTCTGTGTTTGGGGCACCACTGTGAAAAAGAATGCTGCAGCCGATTCCTGGGTACGCTTCAGTCGCTTCTGAATTATTGATCTGGAAGGCAAGCGATCTTAGCAGGGGAGCGTAGAGGGACACGGTGACACATGCACGTGGGACTGAGACCAGAAGACACTCGAGTCAAAAAACGGCATGACTTATTCATCGATTTTCCTTCCCACTGGAGGGCTAGCTCTCTAAACTTCATGTGTGCTCAAGGGCTGAATGATTTCACCTAATTTCCCTGATGATTAGCTGGTCAATAAGAATCACTTGGCACCGTACAATCTGACTCGTTCAACTTTGAAATTATTAAAAAATTTGGAGTGATTCAGTTGCATGGACATCCAGGCCAAGCAGATCTCAAATCCATGCTAGTAGATTTTAATCATGGTTGCACAGTGGATTAATAAGTTCGATATCCACTGAGAAAAACAACAAACATACCAAAACACTAGTACTACCTATTAGCATCCTCAGAATATTAGCTTAAAAGTGATTATGTCATGTCTTTTGTGGGAAGAAGAGATAATAACTGAAAAGCCATTTCCATGGTTTAAAGAAATAATTAAGAACATAAATGTAATTAAAAAAAATTGTTTATAATAAAATGTAATAAAATTTTAATACTACTTTTTCATGATGTCCTTCAAAAAAATATCTTGGAAACATGCAGCATTAACATTTATGTGCAATTATTAATTATGAAAAGTAATATTTAAAATTAAATATAAGCTCCCTTGTGCGTTTATTTTTTAATAAAAATTTCTTAATTGTCAAAAAACTAGAATCCAGGATCATTCTTATACTTATGCAAAAATGATTCATGACATGAAGGAAAAATCAGACAGGAAGAGATAGGTTTAAAGCGCATTTGCATTAACAGCAGGCGATAAAAAGAAAGGCAAACACGAACGGGACAATGAGGTCATCAGGGCTAGGCCTTACCCCAGACTGCAGGTCTCGGAGTGTGTGTGTGAGGATGATGTTGAAAACAGCATGGGAGCGACTGCTCTCTTCGTTCATGTTTGTGGCAGCCACAGTGCGAGATTTATTCCCCTCTGACATTAACGACTCAATGTCCTGTGGGGAAATAAACAGACAGGAGGGGAGAAGTTAATGCTGATTAAGCCTTTACACACAGTTGTGTTCAAAATAATACCATCCAATATCAGTAACCAGATCAATAATTGTTTTTGGGAGAAATTATATTTCTTCATGGTAAATATTTTACTTGTAGGTGTAGCAGAGTAATAGAAAACCAACAGTCATGACTTCCATGTACCTGATTCTGTGTAACTGAATCATTAATTGAAAAGGGGCACGTTCAAAATAATAGCAGTTCAATTAGAGAGGTAAATTATTCTGTGAAAGACAGGTGTCAAACATTTTCCCCTTTTTTAAGGATAAATGCAGTAAATGCAGAAAAGGTTGTCCTGCGCATTTCTCTCTGAAAATCAGAGTAAAATGGGTTGTTCCAGACATTGTTCAGAAGAACAGCGCACTTTGATTCAAAAGTTGATTAGAGATGGGAAAACATACAAAGAAGTGCAAAAAATGTTAGGCTGCTCTGCTAAAATGATATCAAATGCTTTAAATTGGAGACCAAAACCAGAAAGACGTGGAAGAAACGTCGAACTACTATTCGAATGGATCAAAGAATAACAAAATTAGCAAAGACTCAGCCAATGATCAGTTCCAGCATGATTAAAGAACATCTAAAATTACCTGCGAGTACTGTTACTATTAGAAGACAGCTATGTGAAGCCAAGCTATCAGCAAGAAGCCCCGGCAAAGTCCCATTGTTGAAAAAAAGACATGTGCTGAAGAGTTCGCCAAAGAACACATTGACTGACCTAAAAAGAAATGGCGCAATATTTTGTGGACTAATAAAAGCAAGATTATTCTTTTGGGTCTAGAAGCCGCAGACAGTTTGTCAGACGACCCCCAAACGAATGGAATCAAGCCACAGTACACTGTGAAGACAGTGAAGCATGGAGGCACAAGCATCATGATATGGGGATGCTTCTCATACTATGGTGTTAGGCCTATTCATTACATTTCAGGGATCATGGATCAATTTGAGGATCAGAGAGGTCATGTTGCCTTATGCCGAAGAGGAAATGCCCTCGAAATGGGTGTTTGAACAAGACAACGACCCCAAACACACCAGTAAGTGACCAGCCAACAAGATTAATATTATGGAGTTGCCAGCCCAATCCCCAAACTTTAATCCAATAGAAAACTTGTAGGCTGACATTAAAAATGCTGTTTCTGAGGCAAAACCAAGAAATGCAGAGGAATTGTGGTAGTATAATTGTCTTGGGCTGGCATACCTGTTAAAAGGTGCCAGAAGTTGTTTGACCCCATGCAGCACAGATGTGAAGCAGTTTCAGAAACCATTATTATACAACTAAATATTAGTTCAGAGATGCACAAGAAAAATTTAACTTCAATAATTTTAGTTTAAATGATAAATTCATCACTTTGTAAAGATGAATGATGACACTGCTTTTTTTTTTTTTTTGAACAGACTAATATTTGTTTTTCTTCACTGTAAGCTAATAATACATTTAGCACATTTTTTCTTCATGTTGTGATTCAGAATAGAACGTGCAGGGTGTCCAATGCATTTGTTGATTTAAATTAAAAGTTATTATATTGAAATGGAGCTTTACTCACTTTTTTCAACACACTGCTATTATTTTGAACACAACTGTACAACATCATCCATCCATCCATCCAACCTCTGTAGACCAACCAGGGACTGGCCAATAGTTACCATTGTATTCAGTCCCATTTTGTACGACCGTAGTAGGACCTCTAGTCAACATTAACACACTACTCGCAATTTGGGAACGCCTATTAGCCTAATCTGCATGTCTTTGGTGTGTGGGAGGGAACCAGAGTACCAAAAGGAAACCCACCAAGCATAGGAAGATTATGCAAGCTCCATGCACACAGACAAAACATGGTATCAAACCCAGGGCCTGGAGGTGCAAGACGACAGTGCTAACTACTGAGCCACCATGCCGCGTTACATACAACACATCTCCATTAGTAACACAAAATCACAATTAAATCAGTACGAATATTAATCAGAATAACATGGCAGTTGTGTTCTAGCTTACATGAGTGTTTAAAACCACAGGTCTATTGAAGTCTGGATAATTATTGGTCAAAAGACGCTGATTAATGTTATAGAATAACAGCTCTGACAATTGTGCAGCATTACATTAAATTATTACATTTCAAAATGGCAATTACGTACACATGGTATGGGATCCATGGTTGAAAAATGAGCGGGGAGATAATGAAAGTACGAGAGCTGGAAATAAATAATTTTGTAGACAGTTAAGATGCTATGCTTTAGGAGGTCTTCTTTCTGCTTTTGGCACCATCTTCCATGCGACTACAAGTGAAATGTCTTGTAGCACTTTTGGGGGATGGATCAGTACAGGCAAAGTTAGAGGGAAAGTACAGAAACAGGGCAATATATGAGAAAATATTGAGCTGGATGACAGCCTCTAAAGTTTTTACCACAGCAACCAATGCAGAAAGGTTCACAATATGTTACTGCGTTGTAGTTTCATCCTCTTTTTAACTCTTAGGTGTGTGTTCATATTTATATCACTCAATATTGAGGATGTCATCATGCAGAAAAACTAAAAAATTCACACGATAAATCTGAGTGGTAGTAGTAGCCTTAATGTGGGAGCCCCCCTAGTGACGGGGAAGAATTGGACACGACTAAATTAGGGAGAAAATCGGGGAAAATTTTTAAAAAATAAAAATCACTAGACTCCAGCTTCTTTCTGACAAGTCTGCAATAAACGCTTTTTATTTTTCATGTCATGTTTGTGTTCTATCACATTCATTTACAGGTTGATTAAAGATTGTTGTTTAACATGGTTACCAAAAATTTACAATAAATATAATTGAAATGCTATGAAAATTTTTAATAGAATTACAATGACTGTATATATATAGAGAGAGATCTGAATCCTAACACAAATATGAAATTCAGACGTTGACTCGAAGAAAATTTTACTGACCGAACTTTCTTAAATTTTAATTCAGGGCTCCTGGTTGTAAACAGATTGTAAAAAGAGTGTCTTTTTTAAACTACAACCACTGAAATGGGGCATTTTAGAAAAGTGTGAAACATATAGAAAATGCAGAATCTGAGATGTATTTCAGCTGGAACATTTTAACACATTCTGAAGAGCTTAAATCTACATTTAACAAATTGCTGTGATATAAGAGGAATAAAACACAATAACAACATGGTAATAGTAACAGTGTGGCTTCATCACACTATCCTGAATAAATTTTATTGTACAAGCAGCTGTGAAAACATGTTGGCTAAAAACAACGGTGGTCTTGTGTTGACTACTGTATTGCATTGCTCATTTTGTCTATATTAGACTTGTACCTTGTAGCTGGCCACAGCAAGCCGTGAGAGACCATCCACGTCTGGGCCCAGGACTTTGTGCTCTCGCACTTTCAGAGCCTGACGACTCCTGAGAAGAAAAAATGAAGTTAAATTAAATCAACATGGAGGAAATGATAAAGAAGAAACGCGTTGGAGCAATCTGATGTACGTGAAACTTTTACCCCACAGTCGTCACTCATTGTGTGGTGATATATTGAGGTGCAGTTGAAGCCAAAAGTTTATGTACTATTAGGTTGAAGTCATTAAAATTGATTCTTTAGAATTTAACCACTCCACAGAATTGACAAAAGGAATGTTTTCTTTTTCCTAAAAGTGTTTATGGAAATATTATTTCATTTATACTGCAATAATTACACTAGGTCAGAAGTTGACACACTGTACATTCAGATGACGATGCCTTTAAACAGCTTAGAAAATTGGCTTTGCTAAATTAGGGACTGGTGCACTTCACAAAATAGATGACATCTAGAGGAAAGAAGGTCATGTGGATATACTGAAGTAAAATCTCAAGACCTCATCCAGGATGTTCGAAAAATGGGTCTTCCAAACGACCCCAAGCATAGAGTTTTGGATTTATTTTCCATTTCATTTTAAGAAGCAAACATAAGAAACTCGCTTAGGCCGAGACAGTCAAAAGCTGTCTTTTCTTTAATGAGTCCAATCAAGATGGTTCAGGAAGAGTTGGAACAGGGAGTGAAAAAAAAGGAAAAGCAGCTAACATATATTTAACATCCTTTGGGAACCCATGCAAGATTGTTGAAAAACCATTCCAGGTGACAGAGGGAAGGCCAAGATTGTTCAGCTGTAAGCTGTAATCAAAGCAAAAGGTGGAAACTTTGAAGAATTGAAAATATAAAACATATTCTGGAAATTCTAATTTATATTTTGCAGCTTGTTCCAAGGTCAATGCCTCTAAAATGTATAGCAATTACATCATAAATATGATTAGTGCCTGCAGTCATATGCTGCTTCTCACCCTTTTGGGTCGAGGAGGTCCCGAACTTTCTCATTGTAGATCTCCATGTAAGAGACCTCTACGGTGAAGCTCTCCTCCTCTCGCTGATGCTGCAGCGTCCGTTCAAATAGCGAGCTGCAGAGCCGTGGGATAAGACCTGGCTGATCTGCCGAACCCATCATGGTGTATGACTTCCCCGAGCCTAAATTGAAATACACAGAGAGACACACACAGACACTGCAATCAGCGTACACTTTCAGGGTTGGCACAGTTTTCAGGAAATTATCCAGCATGTCCCAGTCATCCTAGAATGACTCACATTCACCAACGACCTTAATATTTAATTTAACAACCTCTAAACACCGCTATCTTGCTAAAACAAACATACAGTACACTCACACACAAACACGACTGAATCAGAGATGTACCTTGTGGAAAAAATAATAATAATCTTATGATACTACAAGACGTTGCTTCAACAATAAAGACATCTTGACATTTAGGTTTGCTCACAAACTACAGCATCCAGCAATACAGTATTGTTCTATTCAGATCCTACTATAAACAAATTCCTAAAAATAAATTCATTTTCAATGTACACAAAAATGTAAATACATTCAGAAAAAAATGTTTACAATTTTTTCATTAACAAAAAACAGTGAAAATGTGACAAAATTCAGATAATTATGGGTAGTAGTTTTTTTTTTTTTTCTTGGACGTGAATGTCTAACAATTCTTGAAAAAAATTTTTAGCTTTTATTGGAGATTAATCTAGTCAGAGTTCCACCCATGTTCACCTACTGCCTTGGATGTAAACGATTATGACAGAACTGATGCAAGAGTGACATTGTGGGATGGTGTGGTTGCGCATCAAGTGTGTCTCACCAGTTTGCCCGTATGCAAAGATGCATGCGTTGTAACCCTGGAAGGCGTTGTGCAACAGACTCTCCCCAAGACACTGAAACACTATATCTTGTCCTGCACATAAAGGGTTATACATGAAGAGACAGTCACTTAGACTTATCCATAAATCAGCTATAAACACAATTTTTCTTGCTAGGCTTCATACTTAATACAAAGTGTTACTTTTTGTTGTGCTATAACAATAAATAATTAATCCGGAAGGAATGCTAAGAAACCTGTTTATAGGAGCAGACCTTTTAGCCATAAAAAATAAAATCTTTTTTCCTACATAATCATTTAACAAATCACTTGTCTGATATTCCTCAAAGGAATCAGCGAAATGCTTCCACACAGCTGACATTTGCACGGATGAATTGCTTCTCAAAATGTCTCCTGGAAAGCAAGAAAGCACTGAGCATTTTAATTACATCCTAACTATCATTTTCTTTGCATTTTCAGACTGTTAATCATCCATTGTTTAGGTCACATGATTCATCCCATTTTTAATCTATTTTTGGGTTTGACTTCAGTACCTCTCACTCCACATTAAAAACTCTAATGAGGAGTCAGAACTAATGCAGCGCCTCGGGTGTGGAGTCAGTCCTATAGTCCAGGCAGTCACGAAACCTCTTTGTATTTCAGATACGATGGATAAAAACAGTTAATTTACAGCATTGTGTTCGGCTGATAGGAGGAGTTGTAACAGATCCAGTTCAACCCCCTGGACTTTCAGTTCTGCATCAAGGGCTTGCATTTACAGAAAGTGCCAAAAAGCAAGGACGGCACTTCTTTCAGGCTAAAAAAAATTATCATCAACAAAGGTTCCTCTTACACAATCACACAACAGAAAAAGTCCATGTCTTGATGTTTCCTTTCATCACATATTCCATGTTGTATGCTTCAGTTGTATTTTTTTTTAATTTAATTTAATTTTGGTTCATCCTTAATAGCAAAAAATAATTGAATATAAAAATTGGGGGAGAAATATTGGGAAAAAATACAAGAAAAAAAAAATTATATTAAAAAAAAAGGAAAAAAAAAAGAAGTAACTTAAGGGGTTGGGTTGCCAGCTATACTATGGGCAATTTGGAAACACTAATTAGCCTACCCTGCATGTCTTTGGACCGTAGGAGGAAACACACCAAACACAGGGAGAACATGCAAACTCCATGCTTGCAGGCGCGAAGCAGAATTGAAACACCAATCATTGAGGTGCAAGGCGACAGTGCTAACTGTGGCACCCTTGTATGAATATAATGTAAATGTACATGCAGCCATTCAACATTAATAAAAATTCTAATAAATAAAAATTTATGTGAGATGTGGAGACAGGGAAGGAGCTTCCTGGTGGTTCGTTAGTCACCATCATCAGGGTCATGTCCAGTCATGTGGCGTCCATTAGTTCATTAAGCTGTTTTTATTGAGGAGTGTATGGTGTGTTTTTTCAAGTCAAAGAACTCAACAGGATCCTTGGACATAAAAAAATTGTGCTCTGCTCCAATACACATAAATGTTTGTCAGATTTGTAAAAATACCTGCATATTTTTCCTTTTCTGATTCATCCATGGACCAGAAGCAGTAATCATAGGCAAAAGTCTAAAAGAAAGAAAAAATAGCAGATTAAAAGATAACCATTTTAGTTTATATCTGCTCATAGGGTTGATTTATAAGGTGAGAAGCACTAAAGAGTGTCCTTAAGAAAAGATTACCTTGGGCTGACTCCTGGTGCAGGACGTTCCAACAAGAGACCAGTTCACATATTCACATACAGGGAGAGGGGGGAAAATTGATTAAATCATTTTTGATATGAATGTGCATAGTAAAATAATAATACAAAAAACTTAAGTCAACAACATAATTCTCACATTCTACAGATTAAAATAGCTTTTTATCCGAAAAGGTAGCATGCACTAGGACCCAGAATCCATGTCATCAGCTGTACTTTGGTCAGTGAACCAGAACATAAAGAGGAGATTGCGCGGTGAGAGTCGAGAGGGTAGAGTAAACACACACACACAGAGAGCTATGACTCAGAGCTGTTCTACCATTTCTCACAGCACCCGCTATACACAGACAACATCCTGTCTAAACATAACTATATATATAGTTCTTCATGTGACAGTATGCTACTTAAGGACTATCACCATACCATGAAAAACAATCATCCTGCATGACATGACAATTAGTCTGATGTCATTTTGTCATGACATTTTGTTTAAAATTGATATTTTTAGCTTTTGACATTGTATTAAAGCAGGGCTGGCCAACCCTGGTCTTTAAGATGCATAGCCAATTATTCCTGCACTACTCTGTTCAGTTAATCAGAAGCTAGACAATAACATCTTGGATGAGGGTGGAGTGGGGGAACACAAAGTGAATCAGTATCTTGACACACCTGACCCAGGTAATCGGCAGTGAGTAGTCCAGGGATAATTGAAAAACGTATATGGCTGTGCCTCTCAAGGACTACAGTTGGCCATCCCTGTTTTAATGGAAGCATTTACACCTGTCTTGAACCAAAGTAAAATGTATTCTTTAGGTTTATTTTTACACTGAATGTCATAAGCAAATCAAAAAAGGAAATAAGCTGCACCTACGTGTGTGCAAACATTCTGTTTATAAAGAACAAACAATTCTTTACTATTAATGAACACCAATTACTCAGTTTATTTCTATTTCCTGCAAATGACATTTAAAAGTGTCAAAATATTCTGACTGCTATGAACAGAAAGAAACCCTTCCAGAGTTTTACATCCAGTGTGAGCAGACTGAAAAGCAAATCAAGCAAATGCAGAAAGCAAAATGGCGTTTGGTTTGCAGTGACCTCGGGCTTGGCTTGTCGTTTAAATCAGGCCAAGTCTTGGAGAGCTCTGTCGCTGGATAACAAGCGGAACAACAGAGTCTCCTGTCATGCTGCAGAGGGAGCTGGAAGTGTTTTGGCCTCCTGTGGAGCGTGTTCGGGGCATCGGGGTCTTTTGCTTGGAGTGACATGCAAGAATGATGTTTAAAAAATAACATAAAGAGCAAAATGAGAGTGTGTGTGTAAAAAAAAGAAATTAAAAAAATCTGTTCATCCTGTCACTGAGGAAACATTAGAGACTATACATGGAAAAACAAATTGGGGGAAAACATGTGCAAACAGGCAGAGAAAATGAGTTTTACAATATCTAATAAAATCAATAAGAAATGTGACTTCACACCTACATTTTATATATATCTTTATAAATATATATAAAAAAGTCACCCCCCTGGATTTAAGCAAACAGGCAAAAGCCTTCCATTGGGGCCTCCGAGTGGCGCAGTGGTAAAGAGCTCGCCCTATCATCAGGAGATCGCGAGTGATTCCCGGGTGATGCTGTAACCTCTTGCAGCCGGAAGCCTAGAGAGAGCTGATTGGCCGAGCTCTCTCAGAGGGGAGGGATGAGAAGTCCTTATGCTCACATATTAATCATGGCTCTACAGCCAATCAGGGGCGTCTGTGTGCTCACGCAAGTGGAAGGAGCGGATAGCGCTGTCCTCAGAGTGTGTTACGCTGCCCCCAACGGTGTTCGAAAGTTCGAAAAGAATCGGTTCGGCTGGCTTCACGTGGTTCGGAGGAAACACGTGATAGTCTTCTGCCCTCCAGACTGAGTGGTAGTCTTAGTCTTAATGTGGGAGCCCCCTAGTGATGAGAGGAATTGGACACGACTAATTGAATAATTATTGCTGTGATTAATATGGTTCAGTATATGGTTTGTGTGGTGCACTGTTATAATCTTGGTCTAAACCGCATCTGCCCAAAAATTTTCTCAGCTGACTACCTGAATGTAATGACCAGGTTTTTCCATCAATGGATATTTTCTTCCCTGATGGCACGCGCATATTCCAAAATGATAATGCCAAGTCGCGCAAATTTTGAAAGAGTGGTCCATTTTCACACATGGATTGGCCACTACAGAGCCCAGACCTTAAAGTTCAGGGTAAAAGAGAATGCCAAGAGTGTGCAAAGCTGTAATCAAAGCAAAAGGTGGCTACATTAAAGAATCCAAAATATAAAAAATATTTAACATTTATTTAACACATTTCTGTTGACTACATAATTCCATGTTTGTTCTTTCATAATTTTAATGTCTTCAATATTAATATACAATGAAGGAAACAACAAAAATAAACACAAAAAAAACATGGAATAAGAGGGTTTGTTCAAAATTTTGACCAGTACTGTGTGTATATTAAAATGGGGGATTTCAAGGGTACGTAAATATCAGATCTGGTCATGATGTAAGATTTACATGTTAAAGGTAATACAGTACCAAGAACAACCAGACTGCGGGAAGAGTGCTGATTATTTGAGTGAGCACTGAGGGTATGGGGATTTCATCTGCAGCTGCTGACCTCCTGCAGTGAATACACACTTACAGTACACACACATCCATACATAGCATTCACTTCCCTAGAGATAGCTGCCACTCCTGCATAGCTGCACGGTTAAAATTTTGTGGAAAAGGGCCAACAGTGCACACAGCATGCTTCTAAATTCCTTCATTTTATTACAGCAGGGCTCAATGGGATCCTAAATAACTCTCAGCTAATGAAGGTCCGGAGTCTAGACACTAATTGAGGCCATCGGATCTAAAGCAAGACATTCCATAAGACAGGAGGTCTCTGGACAGAACATCTGTGTTCAGGGTCTTTTTTAACCAATCACCTGTAATTTACCAGCATACAACTATAGTGGTTATTTATATTTTAATGATCTTAAAATACACTAAATAAATAAAATCAGACTCAAATAAATAAATATCACAAATCAAATAAATATTGCTCAGTCAGGAAGTTTCACAATCTGAAATAATTCTAAATATCCATGTGCTCACTATCAAGTTGGGTTTTAAAATTTTGGGGGCATTTGAGGTGGTAAAACATCACCATTTCTTTATAATACTACAGATGGTTCACTCTAAACTGTTTACAAATCTTCATCCTGTGTGCTAAAATAATTTGTTTACAAATAATAATTATGGCAATAGATGTATGCTGCTCAGTTAAATGTTAAACTCTTTTAATTGAGGTGATTTTGTTGTGTAAATGCTGCCCTTGGTTTTTAAGTGCAAAAACTACTTATAAGGAATGGGCTACATTTAATTAAGCATTAAACTACTTTAAAAGGTTTAAAATTGTAACATAATTAGGGGGAAAATTAAATATCGAATCGGCACCTAGGTATTGCAATAATATCCTATCTGGTGAGTCCCATCCCTAATAACTGTAGTGCATCTCACGGGCTAATTGTCCTCTCATCCTGAGGAATGCTGTTATTAAAAATGCAGCACAAATGTCTGTTCAACAATTAGCATCTCCTCCATTTGAAATGACCAAAAAGAGAATAGCCCATGTGCAAACAAAGACTTCACAGCAATCTTTGATTAAACATATAAAGGTGGTATGAAGCGAAAATGCAAATTCATCTTTAACGTCTGCTTTTCTGATTCTGCATGAGTATTATTTGTGTTATGTCTGAACAATGCTTCAGCTGATTTCTAGATATCAGACTCCATGTTGCTTTTAGAATAATAATGGAAGTCAGTAACCATTCCATAATCTATCATCAGTTTGAGTAACCCAACCAATAATTAATTTAACCACACACTACAATGCTTCACTGAAAGTCTTCAATCCAAAAAATTCTTAATTGATGTGCATAAAAGTACATTACAACAGGTTTCAATCTTTATAATTCTTTTCCTCGTCACCAAGAGTGCAAGTACAGTGTAAGTAATAGGAGCCAAATTCCACAACACTTATTCAACCCAAAAATTGCATTCCAAAGTTAAGCAGAGACTCATGTGAAGCTTCTGCAGTCCCACACAGCTAAATCAAGATACAAATTGAACTCTTTTCTTTTCCAGTTAGCCATACTGCAAACTTATTTCCTGGTTAGCCATAATGATGTTTCCGGTTAGCCATTCTGTGTCATGAGCAAGCATAGTTATGCAGGGTACACAGAAAAAAAGATAAAACAATTTAAACAAATAAAAATCGACTGCCATTTTTCATAAGTAATTGCTTGGAATGCACAAGAAATCAATCAATCGTTGACTAGATTTGAGAAATGTCCCATCGATACTTCCAATGATTGCTTTTAAAAGTTTTTCTCCATGCTGCATTACAGGTTGGTATAATACACTGGGAAGAGAACGCCATCTACCCTCTCTCACATAAATTATCTTTTGTATTAATTGTTGGACCGACAGGGAAACTTGGCCCATTTTGGTTTTTAGTGCAAACACTTATCCATTAGAAGACAAATCTAAATATCATACATTGCTATAATTCTTTTGACATGAAGGCCTGGATCTCAATGGATAAATGAAATTTTAAGCCAAATGTGTAGCTAATATAAACAAAGTGTATATGGTAATCTACAGTATGTGTGTAATTAGTACATCAAGTTGTTTTTTTTCTTGACATTAAATTGAATTGTTTAAAGTCTCTAGCGATCAATTGTTTTAAAGTCTATACAATAGTGGTACATGTAGTTGTAATACACACTGAGGTCATGTTTTTCTGACCACAATACACATTTTAATATACAGACACTAGATTAAATGAATTCCATTCTTTACCAAAACTCTTATAGCCATGTTACTCTTAAGTGTTGGAGACGAAAGATGAAAATATCAGACAATAAAGCACCCTGTTATGACACAGCACATTCTCAAGACTTCGCCTCTGCTATGAAACATTATAAATCAGCACCAGAGGCAGGAGTACCAAAACTAAGCCAACACAGAGAGTGTACAGTACATTAGCTGAAAAGCAGGAACCAAACCTGGCCAGGATTTAAAAGACAGAAGGCTATGCAAATACAATATGTAATAATTCAGTCGTTCTTCTACATAAGGGGAAAAAGAAGGAAAAATTCCTTTGTGTGAGCTGTCTATTGTTTTCAGATTTTCAGACGGCATGTACACTGAGCGACAAAGATTGGTCGTTACACACAGAGCAAAGTCAATTTATTCCAAGGGGGATGATCTGAGTGGTCTCATCTTCTTGTAGCAATGGCAAAGAAGTGATGTGCGATTATGTGCCATATGCCACGTGTAGGCTGTAGCTACAATTAAATCAAAGGAAGGAAAAGAAAGTGGGCGTGGCCGGACATGCCTAACATGGGAGGAAAGCAGGATACAAGTTGTCTGCCGCAATGTAGCTGTAGGTTGACTGTATTACTAATGAAGTGGTGGTTGTTGTTTTTTTAGTAATAAATACAGGAATGGTCACAATGTGTGTAACATAACAGTAATAAATTAAAGTTATTAACCGTAAAATTGAAATAAAATTATATACTCGACTCTGCAGAAAGAAAGTCTTCCTTTTTCAGAGAGTAAAGCAGCCCTGATAAGCAAAATTGTTTCTTGTTTTCAATTTGATTTAAGACTATGAGGCTTGTACAGAATAAGAAAATAGATGAACATTAAACATATATTATGAGATTTATTAAATAATTAGGACATGCCATTTTCCTGACTGACACTTAAACTTTCAAGTTACTTGATGTGTAATTCCTGATCGTGATGAGCCGATCATCTCCTATATACAGAGTCTAAACATGCTTGTAATCTTGTTTGCATCCTACATGCACAGCGTTCCTGCTTTGAGGCATTAAACATGTGCTGTTGACTCTGAGCTCTGAGTAAATCTCTGGTGGAATACTGACCCTGCTGTTCAGAGGCAGCTGTCAGTGTGAGTCAGCATAGTGATTAAGAGACACGCCTACCTCCACGTCTCACCTCCTAACCAGGAACCACTTGACAACGTCAGAAAGATGAGAGAAGCTGTTTTATCATTAGGGTTGGGTATCGTTTGGGTTTTTACGATAACTGTGCCAAATCAATACTTTTAAAACAATACCAGTGCCGAAACTGTGCCTGAACTCATACTTAAAGAACGAGCCACACAAAATGCTGGATAACATTAAAGAACAGCTTTTAACTGAAAAATAAATAAATAAGCAATTTACTTAAAGTATACATAAATATATGTAGATACAAAACACAACTAATTTACACACTACCTAACTCAACTACAATCATTTAACACCAATAACAGCAAAGTAATTGGAATTCTTGGTACGCTACAAACCAGCATCAAATTTCCACAATACTTTTGCAGAAACATATTTGGCTTATCTGTCAAAATACGACACCTCTCCTGATGTTGCTAGGTTGGTGTGACTGGGGCCGGGAACGCACTGCCAGCTGACGTTCACAAGCTGTTAAATACGGTGCATCCCTCTTCCTTTAACTTAATTCCGCATGTCCTTAAAAGTTCCATTAGGTTTTACGTGTTTCCCACTTTACACGTAATTGTTGAAAGACATTTATTGCATGTCACGCTGTCGGAATCCTTTGTTGTGAAATACAGCCACACTTTCACCCGTTTAAGTAAATTATTTTAAGTCAGGAAATTATTTTTCACGTGCGGTGGCAACTTAAATTTAGGCGGCAAATTCAGGTTCGGTGCCTTAAATTTACATACCGGTTATTGAGGTACCAGTGCCATAATGGACATGGGTTTCGGTACCCAACCGTACTTAACATTACTCGTGGTCTTACTCTCTCCATCTCTCACTATTGCTTAAAAAAATTTGATTCCGCTTGGGTTGTATGCAAATGTGCAGGCTCTGTGTACAGTACATGACCTACATTGCAGTCAGGGAGACATTTGCTTGGGTGCATACAAGTACAAAATAGGTCAACCTGCAGATTTGCCAGAATCTAGCTTGTTAAAGGTAACTATAAAGGGATTACAATGTCGTGATTTAACATTACAAAATGTAATGGAGGATTCATTTCTGTGATATAAGAGGAATAAAACACTTCAGGTTGTGCAGAAAATAATTTTTATTCCTTAATCTGTCCCAAAATCAGATAATATGTCTGTTAAGATTGTGTGGTATGACAATATTATTGTATATACGATGGTAAACTATTTAAAAAGACATTTTGTATTACTGTGAGATTGTTGTCTTTTTATATCATTTTATTAATAAAAAGCAGCTTATTTGAGGAAGACTTCTACAGTCCGAGTATGTAAAATCCTTTTAGTGAATTGTAAACATTTATTTTTGTAGGTGTAAAGTATCAAATAGATTAGATAGATTGGATAAATAAAAGTTTTTTTTTAATGATCCATTATTATTTTATTGGCAGTTTGTAAGAAAATTTTTGTTTCATGATAGAGTTCATTGTATTAAACATTTTCTTTGATACAATGAGCTCCCTGGTGAAGACTCTGGGCTAATAATCAGAAGGTCATGCGTTCAAGCCCCTGTACACTGACCCCAGCATGAGAACAAGCTAGGCTGGCCCAAAAGAAATAAAATTTCACTTGATTGTACTTGTAAGTGACAAAGACTTACTTGTTTTGATTCAATTTCCCAGCTTTGTTCAAATAAATATATTGTGTGATCTGAATCAGCTCTTTAAAGTCACTGACGTCATATCTGAACTGTTACTTCAAGCATAATGTTAGCATCTCACTGGCTCCAGTAAAGAAAGTTCGCCCAAAACATAAATTATACAAAAGTGAAAGCTTCTGAGAAAAACACAATTTCAAAGAATCATCACAAGAACTTTTTTAAACAAAAAAGTTCTTCTAAGCTTGTGGTTAAAAATGTGGTGAAATATTACAGATGTAGCCAGATGAGCCTTAATGCCAGACAACAGCTGTATGGTACTGCTTTACAACTTGTGTGTGAAGAATGTGCGCAAAATTCCACACATAAAATAGATAAGCTGTCGCTCTACTGTGAAGTGAACTGACATCTGGACATCAGGAAATTAGTTTAATTTGTTCTAATTTAGTTAGAAATTCGAGACAATAAAAAAGGGCATTAGGCAAGGTTTAAAAGGGTATTAGGCAATATCTGTCAGATGCATCAACATTAGGTCTGGCAATGTAATGGTTTGGCAGATTTTAATAAGATTTAAAGGTCAAACATGATTCAGATGTTTATTGCGAAGTTTTTTTGTATTTTTTATAGGCTACTGTATGCTTTTTGCTTGCAGAATTGAGATAAAGGCCCATTTAGAATTGTCTCAGCCATGTTTAAATCATTATCATGTTCTATATATTTTCCAGATTATTGCATTAGCAAGCCATTTCTTAAATAAATAAATAAATAAATAAATAAAGCACCATTGCAACTTTGACTCTAATTCGAAACCTGTCAAGTTTGTCTTTGTTAACTCACAATGCTAACAATGACATTAGCACATTAAGATAAATTAAACTACCTTGTAGTCACAGACCTGCCAGAACATGACACAGGTGTGACAACATGGAGAATAGAGAATAAAATAAAAAACTAATAAATAATAAAAAATAAAAAAAACACAAATCACTTTACAAACATTAGCTACAAACAATGGTGCAGTAAACCAGGACAAAAAGACAAGTGCTGAGACAAAAGCTTTTTACTATTAAAACACTGAACCGCACACTAATGAGATGAATGCGGAATGATCATCACCTAAACACTCAAATCCATAATAAAGTACTGTATGTATGATATTTATAATACTACAATACTCAAAACAGGGAAAAACTGGAAATTTAGGGGCGGGGGGAATACAGTGAAAACTAACATTTTAAGAAAATACAAAATCTATAGAAAGTAATTCCCACATTTCCTTTTCGGCTTGATCTCCACCACTCCATGGTTAGTCCTCTACACTGTGGTATGTTTTTTGTGTGTGATGTCTATATGATGACCCAGCTCTTACAGTTATTAAAATTGTTAAAAACTTAAGAAAAAAAAAAAAAGCTTTCAGTGAGAATGTAGCTCCTTGAATTTCGGTGATTTTAACAAATAACTATTTGCCAAAGTGCGTGTTTATTTCTTATTAGACACACTTCAAAGCACTATGGTTACAGAAGTCATAGCTCGAATATTTTAAACATTTTACAAAATTTGCTAATAAAACTGACAAGGTCTGCGACAAATCAGTGTTTACACTGAGTTTTATTCATAATAAATATAAAGTTACTGAATATATATTTATTACTTATATACAATGAGCAACTAGATAACTAACTGACAAGTACTGTAACTAACAAACAGCAGTAAGATTTTGTGTGCAAGTTGCACCCCAGCCATCAACCCTACAACACAGACGCTGCCAATTTAAACAAAAGTAAGCTTGTGGATCATAAACGCAAATCTTATTTGTATAGTGCCAGGCATTAAGGCCCATCTGAGTCAGTGGTGCGAGTTGCCTTAGGCCATGCTGGGACGAACACATTCACACCAAGTCATGGAAAGGGGTTCCTGTCCATGACAAAGGGAAAAGAGACATGACTGGTGTGACTGGAGGGAAAGCCGTATGCTGTCTAACGCCCACCTGAACAATGAATATGAATCAGAGTGTGCAGGAGGTGCAATTGGCCATGTTGAGCCCATGTGAACGGCGCCAACATGAGGCATCTGGTGTGCGGTTAACACGAGCAGAAATTCAGCACATGAACTCCGGTCTGCAATTAAAGTGTCTGTTGTGTGAAGGCAGCAGGCGGCGCATCCATTCACTTCCAAGTTTAAAAGCGGCTCCTTTTGTCCATGCGTTACTTCGAGAGAAAGCGCTAATGGTGCTCTCTTGTTTACTGCCATAAAACAAGTGTTTATGGCCAACAGATGCTAAAGCTAACTTCTATAAGTTACATGGAGAACCGTCCCTGGCTCAGGGTGACCTAGGGTTAACCTTCCTGTGGCATTGTCATGGCAACTTAAAGCTGAAGAATATAGGGAAAAGTCAGATGGACAAGAGTTATGTCCTCACACACGGCAGAGGACTGCATAGTTATACACTGCTTTACCCCCCTAAGGCCCCCCCCAACCCCCCCCCCCAACACACACACACACACACACAGAGACACACAGAGACACACAGAGACACACAGAGACACACAGAGACACACACACACACACAATTCTTACCGACAGTAATTCTTACTGTTAAAATGCAAACATCATACAAAATTGTCTTGCCTTACACGATGATTATGATTTCTGATTGGTAACTCTAAATGAACTTCTCCTCTGCAGCAGAGGTAAGTTTTGGTCTTGCTTTCCTGGGATGGTCTTCATGAGAGATAGCTTCATCATGGTGCTTGATGGGTTTTGCAAATGCACTTGACAAAACTGTTCTTGCAAGAACTATTCCAAAAAGGCCGACCACATTGTCCTAAAATAATAACTGATTGTTGTTGTTACACAATTATCTAATTCTATGTGTTATTTCATAATTCTGAAATCCCCAGTATTATTGTAGAATGTAGTAAATAAATCACTAAACAAAAAAAAAAAGTTGTTGATTCCGCTTCATCACACCGCCATGTTGTTGATTATTTTCTTATAACTGCAGCGGACAGAATGTTTTATTCCTCACTTATGATATACCAGAAAAGCGTTCATTTGACGTTTTATTGTCACGTGAATCCACTCTGATTTCTGTAAATGGATGGAACAGTGAAACAAAGTGGGTCACTATGTACAAGCTGCAGGAATGTAGAAAATCTCAGAGCTTATCTTGAGCGTGGCATTTCAGCAAGGTTACACTGCTGAAGTCCGGCTGTGAGTGGACACACTGTACGGATCATTCCTAATCAAATGACCCAGAAAAGCAGATGTTTCATTGTGATCACACATCTCTGCTCCACATTTAACCAGCCGTGAGTGTGTGCGGTCTGATGTCCGACTGTGTGTTGGTGTTTTATGTATTTGATCTTTCAATAAACAAGTCAGACACAAATCAGGAGCTAATAAATTAGTAGGCAAGGTTAAAAAATAATAATAATAATAATGCTCTTCGTTCAGGGCCATGTGACACACCTGGGGTGGTAATAACTCAGCATCTCAACCACTGCCACACACATCACCAGTGAAATGAAATAGCTGAAGCAAAACAATGTTTATTCAGAGACATAGACAGGAATGAGACACCCAAGCAACATAAACTGCAAGCGTAACCCTGCTTGTCACATGCAGGCATGGAGCAAGCACTACCACTGTCGCATGTGAACAGGGATTAAAATTTAGAATAAATAGCCAATTTATTGTATTATACTGAATTTGCAGTCCCTGAAGTCCCTCACTAGTGTAAACGTAGATTAAAGCCATCACCTACCAGGCTTACTAAACACCAGTACTGCAAGAAAATAAAGGTGATTTGTTGTGTTTTTGGGGGTAATAAAATCCGTCCCATTAAAAAGCCAAGCTTAAAACACTCTACAGAAGAAACTGCAATTGCAAAAAACACAAGCGACCTTGCTCTGGACGGAATTTACATTTGTGCCAAATTTCAGGCTGTTAAAACTGACCAAATTTTTTTTTGGTATAAAACAATAATGATAACCATAAGGAACTTTTGACGGACAGAAAGTTGTCTCTCTGAAGCCGATATAAAAACTCCACTCTGATATGTCTCACCTAGAGTCTGTTTTTCCCAGGTTCCCACTGGCTGGATGCAAGAAGGTCTGGTTCCCCTCCATCTCGACCACACATTTCGTGTTCAGGTCCTTTTCTGTTGACAAATATAAAAGATGGCAGATTTAACACTCTTTACTGCACACACACACATTACATTTTATGCATAATAATTAACTATTGAATAATTCAGCGGCTGACAAAAAAATTATTACAAAGAGGACATGGAAATGTTTCAGCATTGAGAGAGAGAGAGAGAGAGAGAGAGAGAGAGAGAGAGAGGACTGCACCCTAAAATGGTTGTTGAATCAAACATGTTTTGTTGACTGACTTTAATGGTGACAAAATAAGTAATAATCACAAGAGCGTTAGTCAACTACTTCTCCAGCCTTTAAAGTTACATAGGTTTAAATAATGGAAGGAGTCTGGACAGAGGTAAAACTGTAATGGATAATAAGTATGGCATATCGTTCTTCATATAATACGATTAAATTAGACTACGAGCAATAAACCATTTTGTGACATTTTCTAAAAAATAATAATAATAATAATAATAAACTAAGGAGTAATACTGATTTATCAATACTGCTCCCTTTTAATATTTTCCTATAACCTTTGTAATTACTTAACGAATAGAACACTCAACGTGGTGCACATTGAGTGTTTTATTCGTTAATTAACTACAAATTTCTGTTGCAAGTCTTAAGGAAAAACAACAACAACAACAAAAAAATAGAACCAGCAGTTGTACTGTAGGTTCCTAATAAAAGACTTTTAACCTTCTCCATTTAAACATTTTAAGATCCTGTGATGGGGTTAAAAAACATGAGAAAATGTGATATCCTGGTTTCAAATCATTCTACAGCAGTAGCATCAGTTTAACATTCAGGTGAATTGTTTGAAATATATGCAAAACAGCCCAGAAGGTTTTCAATAACCACATTCAAAGCAGATCAGATCGGAAAATAATAGTAAGCATTTGAGGTGATAAAAATGGCCCATGGACCAGGAAAGTCAATCCTATTCGACAATAAATATCCATTCGGATAATATGGCAGCTTGGTTTTGGAAACTAATAGAGGAAATGTCGCTGACTCAGAAATCCTTGGCGAGGACACGGGCACGGCTTGGAACCAAAATGCCAATGAGCAGCCTGGTTTAAAGAGGAAGCCTCGGCTTCCTGCCTCCAGTGAGAGCCGGCAGGAGGAACTGGGAGAGCGGAACTTACAGCTGGGAAAGAGAGAGCGTGAAGAAATGTCTGACGTACTGAAAACGTTAAAAAGCACAGAGAAAACGAGAGAGGGAGAGAGAGAATACAATGCAAATAACCACTTGTAATAATAAAACAATAAGAGGTGATTATTTATGAAAATTGTGAAAAGATTATTTTTTTTTAATAAATCCCTGAGTAACTAAAACAGATACTTGAGGAGCACTGCCTCGTTAGTCATGCACCATGCACAAACACTACGCATCAGCTTGACAATAGATAAGCAGGTGATGTCATCGCTTTCCTGTCAACGTGGAGCATCAGGAAATTATTCAAACGTCTGAAAATTTCAGCACTCCGGTTTTCAGATTCAAGGTGGTTCTTCGAGCTTCTAAAACGTGCGCCTATGGGAACCTGAATGTTTTGCTGTTATGCAACGTTAGCAAACAGTTCATTACGGCTGACTGAGACTCCCTTCCTTCTTTTGTTCACTCACACACACACACACACACACACACACACACACACACACACACACACACACACACACACACACACAGAATCAAGGAGAGAGCTGAGGAAGTAAGGAGAGGACAGTGGTCCACATCTGCATGGTCACGTCTGATGATTTTTTTTTTTTGAGAAGTTTAAAAATAAATAAATAAAACAAAGATCTACGCAAAAACATTAATCTAAAATTATAATCTTAAATCTGACTCCAAGCAAAGATTAAAGATTAGTTTGATCTCAGAATTTTTAAGATGCCAAGATGTCTTGTGCCAGAATTTTACACACAAATCCAACATGTGACTACTCTACGCGCTTCGATGCCTCATATTTTCTGCAACACGTGTTCTCCTAGGACAAAGTTCACCGTCCAGAGACTCCGGCACCTTGATGTTTGCGTTTCACTTAAAGACTGAAGACTGAACCTTATCTTTCTGGGAATGATCCAGAGATTCAACCAGACAGAGCAGCGCCCTCATACTGTCCCATCTACACGATAGCATGATGACAAACCACTTCCAATAAAACCTCTTCAGTTAGTAAACATGCCCCAGGGGCTGAGACCAACTGCCATGTGTAAATATTTTAACAAGTCTTATTATTTCAGTGGAACAATGCCTGGGTCTGACACAGGGCCTCATTCAGTGGATGATTCTGGTGAACTCCAGAAATCCCATAATACACTACAGTAGCTCAATGTACAAATTATGTGATGTAACAGTAAAAGAAATTATATACCACCTAATCATATTCCAACTCTTCAGGCTTGTTATTTCTACTTGTAATAATCTAGAAGGTTTTCTAGTAATTTTCTGCTGATGTAACACATCAGGGATGAGTTCACCTGTGACATCAACTTCAGGAAGTGCTTCCTCCTGACTAGGGTGGCTGTCCATCATGGGAACACTGGGAGTCATGTGGGAATACAGCCGGGATGATGCGTCATCCCTTGGCAGATAAAACCTATACTCATTTTGATCATTATGCCAATTTTTGAGATTTTAATTTAAGACACCTGCATAATCATGCTGACCCTAAACCATAAATCTTTAGGGTTAATTAGCTTAAAATTAATTAAATAATTAAAATAATTAGACCCTTTTAAATATTAAACATAGCACCCTCCCTCTTATCAATCACATCATCTACAAAACAATGTTTAAAGACATCATTAATAAATTAGATCTCTCACCTCTCCGGTTCATGGGTCGAACACGGACGGCCACCTTGACATTCGAGTCATTCAAGCTGGTTTCTCCCATGTTTGCAATCAATCCCAGTTCTCCACAAGAAGACCAACGTTAAGAGAAATCTAAAATCTGGATCTAGACAGATCCATATACACATACATATTCATAAATCCCGGAATCCTTAGAAATGTATTTATTTCTGGAACATTTCAGCCCCCGGGACACCAGTGTCAATGCCGAAAAAAGGAGTCCATGATAAAGTCAACCTTTTCCAGCTCACATCTTTGTCGTGGAGGTCTTCATGTTGACTTAATAAGATAATAAATAATCCTAAAAGTCAATCAGAAAGCCAACTACGTGCTGGAGTGTCACAAGCCTCAGCTGGGAATCAAACAAGCCCTCGGTTATTAATTCACTGAAACTGTCAAAGCACTAAACAGAACTTTTTAACCTCACTTACACTGGAGCTGGTTAGAAGTCGATTTGGAAGCAACTTGCTACCGTAACCATGGGACTGAGCTAAATATTGATTATTGTCTTGTGCAAGAAAAAAATATAATAAGCACTGATTCGAAAACTTAAACTGCAAAAACAAATTCCACCCTCTTAGTCGAAAGCTAGCCCGTTATTATAGTCTATTAGGAATTTCCAAAGCTAATTCAGCTATGCTAATTATAAATCTAAGTACTATATTTAATAGCTAGCGAACTGACGGAATCCCCGGACATTTATTTCAAACTGATATGGGATCAATTTATTTTTCTTTAAAACTATACAATAGATAAATCGTTTAGAAGACAAAGTAAAAACATTAAACCATATCAGTGTACTAACTTTAAATGATAGAGTTAGCTAACGTTACATAGCAACAGCGTTGACTGGCTAACGGAATCGCCTACGATTTCATTATTAAACCCACAGAGCAGCGCGTGACACTAAATTAAATCCGTCCCGGCGAAGCCGACACCATTTCCTCAAGATTAGCCAGAGAGTCATATTTTCTTTGTCGGTGTCATATAATGGAAAAAGAGTAAAATTAAATAAAACGTAATTTTATGAAGAAATTCCTGTCGTAGCAAAGTGCACGCCCTACAGACTGGAAATTCGCTACTGTGCGTTAACTTCAGCTAGCATGTTAGCTTCCACCCATCAGTCTACTGGAATAGGACCAGCCTCTTTACTTCCGCTTTTTGCGTACACGGTAGAGCGCTTGACACACCATTTTGGTGAGGTCATAATAGCGCCATTGTGGTGAGGTCATATTAACGTACTTGTGGCGAGGTTAAAGATGATGTATTAATATGGCTTAAAAATAAATCTTTTTTATTAGTAATATATATTTATATAGTTTATTTAAGGTTTGTTTAGCGTAAACGTCACCATAAAATCGATAAAAAAATGTTTAATACAAAAAAAAAGCTTTTAAGATGTGGATAGAATCAGGCCATTTGTCTACGTCTAACAGAAGCAGGCTACTTATATAAAAACATATATTTATATATATTAATATATAATTTTTTTTTTTACTATACCTATAAGTGCCCATGCCTATCTAAGTCCACGGAGAAGCCATTGCAGCACCACATGTCATAACAGGTCAATGCCAGCCATGAAGGAAAGGCACCGGAACACCCAATGCACCACAGCCCGCTACACATAGGGCCTAGCAATCCGGCCGGATCGAGAACCCATGGGGTGCTGGACAAATAAGTCCATATACTATGTAAAACCATATACTGCAAATATATATATATAAAGTGTATGATAAGGGCTAGGAGAAATGTTCGAACAATTTAATACCAATACTGTAATATACTTTATCAGACATTTTTCTGTCATATTTTCAAATGTCGTAATGGTCAAAAGGTATTTGTGTGTGACTGTGTCTGTGTGAGTGTGTGTGTATGGCAGAAAAGTGTGTGATAAAGTATATCACAGATTTGGTATTAAATTTTTCAAACATATCACCCATATTTTAAGATGCTATCAAAAATGTTATTTTATTGTTGTGCAACCCATCAATTTGAATTAATCAGTATTGCGATTCTTGTCAACATTCAACTCAACATTTTGTTTCAGTTAAAATTTCCACATTGACAGCGTTAAGTCAAACTATAATGTTGGGGCGACATCTGCTGGAAAGAAGCGCTCATTTCATCCACTCCACATCGTATGATATATTTACTGCTTCTGATGGCAACAACCGACATATTTAGAGAAACAACAACAACAACAATAATAATTATTATTATTATTATTATAATAAATTCATTGCGTTATTTCCAGTAACAGGAGGTGTATAAACATAAAAAATGTATTAGTGATATTCAGGAGCACAGGATATTGTTCCAGTTTTAGAAAATTCCATTAGGATGAATAAATTAAGTAGTAATTTTATTAAATAAACATTAACCAGCTAGCTAACCTGCTTACATTTGAAAGAAAGCTAATATGAACGAACCTGACCTGACCAGAACACTAACCTTACATATGAACGAACCTGACATGATTTCTGTGAGATTTTTATGCTCAGTTAATAAGAATTGATTTTAGCTAGCTATGCAACATGGGATGTTAACATTAATTACTGGAGACTTGCATCTCCAGGGTCAGGGTTTAATTTCCACCGCAGGTGTTCATAAAGTTTTTGCATCTCGGGTTTCCTCCAAATTGCCCATAGTGTATGAGAGCGTGTGTGTGTGTATGTGTGTGCCCTGCAATAGTCTGACACCCTGTCCAGGGTGTTCCCCACCTCGTGCACTAAGCCCCCCATGACCCTGTATACAGAATAAAGCGGTATAGAAGCTAAGTGTTACTTTCTGAATCTTTATAAAAATCAGATGAAATTAAGGAACAAACAGAAGTGAAGGGAGAGCTGTATTGTATGCAGTGTTGGGGGATTGCTATGGTGACATCACCATTATGACATAATGTCTTGTCTTCTTGTCATGTCTTCTTAATGTTGCCACAATGTTGTTTGACTGCTGGTTTTGATCTTCTTTTCAGTGCAGCCTGCTTTAATCAGAAGCGTGGCAAATGAACTGCTCAAGCTTTGGACACTTGATACATACATTTCCAGACTGAATTAAGAGACTTAGGTAAGTTTTGGTTTTTAGCACGGATTTTTATATAATATCTGCTACCAACTCGCTGTCATTTGGACAATTTTGGGCATATCATGATGTCTATTTGCTTTAAAAAAAAAAAAGTTCAATAAAGGGGTTTTGAAGTTAGAGACATTTGTTTGAAACTAACGTCAAATCTGTGTTTCCAATACAAATTAAGCACTCACACACCACTATATTACTTTTCTGTTATTTACTTTGATGCTGAAAATATTAATGATCAAAATCTTTAACTTTAAACTTTAACTTTTTTTTTTTATTATTCACTATTCTTTAATTAAGCAATATCACATTAGAAGCCCCTGTTGTGCTCATTATCAGCATGACACTGAGTGAGATTTTGCTTTTATAAAACAGTTCCATAAACACAATTTCTCATCAACAGATTATGGTTTATTTTCATTTAACCAGCTATTTGCTCCGCCAACGCAAGTACTTCCACAGAGGTGGTGGACAGTCCTGTAAATCTCGTAAGTTTCTCTTTAAATTACCATTTGTACTGATCAGGGGTTGGAGAGTGATTTGGGATTCAGCATTGTGTTAGAAGCTATTTAGCCTTGTAGCTGTAAATAAAAGAACACAGACGTTCAAAAACATGACTTAAAAGAAATTATTAAGATTATTAAGATGACAGACTATGAATGCAACATTATCAAATGCAACATTATCAGATGCATTTTCTTGCTGAAAAAGAGCAGTTGCTCTCTCCTCTGTATGACAGATCGATTTTCACACATGCCTTGTCCGACAGATAATGTAATTAAAGAGTGTCGAATCAATGTCTTCAAACAAAAAGCTGTTGTTAAAAAGAATTAGATAATTTATGGTGTAAACAATTATGGTTTGTTGGTGTCAGTTCCCAGATTTCAGAAAGATGGCTGGCTGATTGGATAAGTGCAACCACAAGCAGGTGTTCCTAATAAAGCGGACTGGTTTATGAACACTGATCCACATGTGCATGCTTGTTTTTTATCTTCAGCCTTCAGAGGATGGACATACAGTATGCAGCACATATCTGTTATTTGGGGGCACAAATAGACCTGGAAGTACAACAACACCTCAAACAGATTGGATGTAAAAGGTGTTTGTGTGTGTGTGTTTATTTCCCTTTTTTTTATCCAAGATGTGAACTGATTGGATGTAAAAGGTACTCTGTGTGTGTGTGTGTGTGTGTGTGTGTGTGTGTGTGTGTGTGTGTGTGTGTGTGTGTGTGTGTGTGTGTGTGCGCGTGTGTGTGCGCGTGTGTGTGTTTTCCACATTTTGCAGGTTTTCCTCTACATCAGTGAGCCACACAGGAAACCATCCCTGAGGGAGGCCACTGAAAGGATTGAGGTATATGAGTATGTGTTTCCTCTAACCTTAAGGTTCTCTACTATTCTTTCCATGTCAGTTTTAAGGAGGAATTATCATAGTCAGAATTAATGTACATATCTGTTTTACATATTCAAGGCCCTTGATTACTGTGTGGTTGGTGCTATGTTCCTTATGTTTCCTCACCACATCAATTTTCAGGTGATGCAAGTGATTCTATCGGTAAATACGGTAATTTGTATTTATGAAATGAGTCCCAGGTTTTAAATGTAATTTCTTCATTACCCATTTACTTCTCCTGTGTGTTGTGTAGCTCTCTAAGAATCTGCTTCTTTGGACAATGAAAGAAGTACCTGAGTGGCTAAAGCAACTTCAGAACTTGTGGCTCCAAGTAAAATCAGTTTCTTCTAGCTCTTCTGATGGCAAGGAGCAGCTCAGCACATGTAGGTCTGAGTCTCAGAACTCAGCTGTCCAGGAGTTCCACTCTTCACATCACGGTACATTACAATTTATTTCAACTACTGTGTATCTAACCTTTCAATAACACTTGGCAAGGTCTGCATAGTGGTTGGTGCTATGCTGAGCGGCTTGAAGCGCCATAACTCAGTAGCTGTAAAGAGAGCGAGAGTGGAAGAGAAAGAGAGGTTGTTAGGATGTTATGAGGTATTTAAGTAGACATTTGAGCACAAAATACACTGAAATCTAATAATATATGAGTTTTATCAGAAAGATTACAAAAAGCAGTAATTATATTTCTCTTACAAAAAAACTGTCACACCACTGCTGAATACACAATTAACCTACCTGTGTATGTGTGTGTGTGTGTGTGTGTGTGTGTGTGTGTGTGTGTGTGTGTGTGTGTGTGCTATGTTACAGATGAGCTTGAGTCACGATACATAACTATGGTAGAGCTAATTCCAGGGTGCCCCAACCCCTGCATGGACCTCCATCGGTTCTGTAAACATAACAACTTAGGGCAATTGTCTGAATCAGTGGCTCAGAAGGTCATTTGGCAGGTGCTTCAAGCTGCTCAGGACTGCCATGTTCGTCAAGTTTTTTACCATGACATCACGAATGAGAATGTTTTGATCAACACTGACATGCTAGAGTTTAACTTCATGAACCTTGGCTATGATGCACTGTTAACGCACTGCAACTACAAGTCTTTTGCAAGTCAGTTCCCTATAGATACATGATTCACACAAATGAAGGATGCAGTGGAAAATCAGGTTTTGTGATGCTTTCTCTTTTTTCCCTTAGGCACACCTGCTTACTCTTTTTCTGAGCACACACTCCACAAAGAGTATGTTAGCACCCCTGCTGCGGTCTGGAGCCTGGGTATTCTTATGTATGAAATGGTCTGTGGAATTTCACCCTTCACCAGCGAGGAGGAGAATATTGATGGGCATCTGCGCTTCATTTCTGGTCTGTCCTATGGTAAGAAAGTGCAAACGATTTTATTTTGTTTTTTATTGCTCTCTTATTGCTGTGTTATCACACAGCGTGCTACAAGCTGATAGCGTGGTGTCTGGACAAATTTCGTGAACAGTGGGCAAGATTTGAGCAAATCTTAAGCCCCCGGTGGTTTAAGGAGAATACTCAGGACACAGTCAAGGTAAGACAGTTATTAAATTTCAACAAGGCCTGATCACATACAATGTAAACATTCTAAATCAGCACTGGCAGTGACACTCATGCAGTTATCATGGAGTCAAACAACAATATATCCATAAATCATTATAACTAGTTTCTTCTTGTATGTGAAATTTGTCCTACACAGTAGCCCCCTCCCTCCTCCTCTCGCCGTCACACACACACATTCACACACATACACAAACCTGTATTTGTTCCCAGATTGTTTCCAGATTTTAAATATAAAGTGTTTTTCTCTCATTGTGTGCCACATAGAGCTCGGAGAAGCTGCTTCAAAGGATAAAACAGGGGGAACCTGAATCGCTGCAGCACCAATTACGATCAGCTTCTTCTAGCTCTTCTGATGACCATGCGCACTTCTGGTCATGTAGCTCTGAATCTAAGAACTCAGCTGTCCAGGGGTTCCACTCCTCACAACACGGCATGTTACAATTCCTGCAACTATATCTAACCTTTCAACACCACTTAGGAAATGTGTACAGTGCTGTACGGCTAGTGAACGCATAACAGAGTAGCTGTGGAGAGAAAGATAGAGAGAGAGAGAGAGAGATGAGGTTGTTAGAATGTCACAATGACTTCAAGAAGACACTGTAAGCACAAAATACTCTGAAATCTAATAGATACATTTTACCATGTATATAAAGAAAGATTAATGAAAGCAGTAATTATATTTCTCTTACAAAAACAACTGTTAGCACACCACTGCTGGAAATACACTTAACTTAACTCTCTATGTGTGTGTGTATGTGTATGTGTGTGTCTGTGTCTGTGTGTGTTACAGATGACTTTGAATCACGATACACTGTGGGGGAGATGTTGAGGAAAGAAGGCTTTGACTCTGTTTATGCTGGAGTCCGTAAAGAAGATGGAAAAGAGGTAATAAATCTGTTATTGTAAAAAGCACAATTAACATTTTACAGGATTTAAATACTTATTTTACTCAAATAAGTACAATACATACCAGTAATGTACAACTCATATATTTAGTAGCTCTGAAACTGGTCAAAGTTCAATAAGAGCATCTTAATCATTTGCTGGTGTGTTGCGCTTTTTACTCTGTCTGAACTTTCCGGCTGCGGATAATTAGAGTCTTAAGAAGTGAGGCCACGCTGTGGCACATTATAGCCTTATACAGCGGCATTAATTCCACACAACACTTTCAACCAATTATTAAACAGGAGCACATGAGACAAACAAATGATGAAAAGTATTTCAGCCCCTGACGATAACTCCTGTGATTAATGTATGATTATGTGATTAGTGAATGTAATGTTACTTTGCTGAGACCTAAACTGTAACTAATCATTCTGTTGTCCATCTGAGTAGGTCACCATTAAACATGCAGAGAAAAAACACTTTGATGAATTCATCACCATCGTAAGTAAACGTGCTTTACAAGATTAACGATATTAGATGAAGACTAGCACATGCTAACTCATGCTAAGCATGTCTGTGTAATTTTAGCCAGGAGAGACGCCGCGCCTGCCTCTGGAGGTGGCACTAATGAAGATGGTGTGCAGGCCTCCTCGCTGTGAGAATGTAGTGGAGCTGCTGGAATGGTTTGAGACATCCAGGTTCTTCATCTTGGTGCTTGAGCGACCCAACCAATGCATGGATCTTCATCTGTTCTGTAAACGTAATAACTTAAGGCGACTGTCGGAATCAGTGGCTCAGAAGGTCATATGGCAGGTGGTTCTGGCTGCTCACCACTGCTACATTCGTGGAGTCTTTCACCGTGACATCAAGCCTGAGAATATTTTGATTAATCCTGACACACTAGAGGTGAAATTAATGAACTTCGGCTGTGGTGCACTGCTAATGAATGAGCCCTACACTTCTTATGCAGGTCAGTTGATTACAGATATGTGATACAGTCAAATGAAGGATGCAGTAGAGAAACGTATAATGGTTTCTCTTTTTTCTTCACTTAGGGATTCCCGCTTACTCGCCTCCAGAGTATGTTCTCCAGAGGGAATATTTCGGCGTTCCTGCTGCGGTCTGGAGCCTGGGTATTCTCATGTTTGAACTGGTCTGTGGAATGTGGCCTTTCACCAGCAAGGAGGACATTACTGATGGTCATTTGTGGTTTATTTCTCACCTGTCTTGTGGTAAGAAAATTCAAAAGCATCACTTTTCATGATTGATTTTTGATTGTGAATTTTAGTTTTCTTTTCAACCTCTTATTGCTGTGTTATCACTTCTCACACAGCGTGCTGTGAGCTGATAACGTGGTGCCTGGACAAAGACAGTGAACATCGACCAACCTTTGAACAAATCTTGAGCCACAGGTGGTTTAAAGAGAATGTTCAGGAGACAGTCAAGGTGAGACTGTTAATAGAATAAAATAGGTCTAATTACACTGAGTGGCAGAGCCAGACTGTAAGAACAGGGTCAGCGGGGCATTATTGATGGGCCCTCTTAATAATGTCATTTTAACACTAAGAACTGTCAAACCACAGACTAATCTGACATTTGACCCAAAATAAAAAGTTAATTATGGATGTATCACTGATAGTCTAATATAGTTCCTGTATTTCACAATCCAAAACAAAATAACCTGATGAACCTACCCGTTTTTTGGTTTAAGCCAAGGGGAAGGGCATACAGCTTCTACCTTCTTTCCTTGGGAGTTTGAGGAGGCATCGGCTGAGTTGTACACAAGATTGACCTAGTCTAGTCTGTTCCATATATTTGTCGACAACAGGCCAGACTGCGTCACAACCCTGGCCAGTTTTAACTTTTAATGCTGGTAACGGGGTCATCTGAACAGTTAGATAAGATTCCAGGTTCCAAATGTAAAGTGTTCATCAGCAGTTTATGTTCACTGTGTCTCATGTAGCCATCTGAAAAGCTGCTTCCATTGAGAAAAGAAGGAGATGCTGAGTGGTTAAGAAAACTTGAGAGCCTGTGCCGCAAAATACGATTAGCTTCTTCCAGATCTTCTAATGATTCAGGGTTCCGTGATATCTACCATTCACAACAAGGTTGGTTACAATCAACAGCAACTATTTTTAACATTTTAAAATCACTTCGCATGGTTTGTACAGTTTTGCTTAGATAATAAAAAGGGTGTTAAGTTGTCTGTAGGTTGTTAAGTTGTCACTGTGAGCTCAAAATACACTGAAGTCTAGTAACAGATGAGTTTTACCAGATACAGTACATATAGAAACATTACAGAGAGTAGTAAATCCTACAGGGACAAATACATTGTATGTAATGTGTGTGTGTGTGTGTGTGTGTGTGTGTGTGTGTGTGTGTGTGTGCGCGCGCGCATGTGTCTGTGACTCCAGGGGAGTCCAGTGTTCCTCATTGTGATAAGAAATACAAATCCAAAATTTTATCATTTCCTGGTCCTCTAATGAGGTAAGAAATTCTTTCTCCCCTCACCCTTTTAGTATTCTAACAGATAAGGTGGTTAAAGTATGTGCAGTGATCCATATAAGTCAGCTGTTCCAACATCTGTTACAGTGCTAATATGCAGATGGACAAGCTGATGAGATTTATCCAGGAAAAATGTCAGGAGTCTCTGTGCCACCTGGATAATCCTGAGCAACAGTTTTGCTATTTCTTCTGGTCGATTATGAAACACGCCTGTAATCAAAATGGAGTAAGTGCTGGAGTTAATTGCCATGGAACTTATTTCTGTCCACCGATATTATTTTCCTGTTATCTAAGCAAAAAATGCTCCCTTAGGTCAGCTTGCTAATCATTGTCAGGCTTTAAGTAGCTTCAAGTAGTCTTCAAATACAGTAGTCAGGGAAGTGCATGAATAAATAAATAAATCTGTGTATAATTAGATCTTATTTACAGGGTGTAACGATAGGTAAGATCTCCATGCTTCTCTTGAAGGGCTATGACCTTCTACCTTCTATCTGTACTGTGTGTTCTGTTTGTCAGATTCACATTCACTAATCTGCTCCTTTCTGCTCCAGCTTGGATGTGTGGAGGAACAGGAACACTGGTGTATTCATCTGGGGAATCTTTTACACTCCAAGTCTCCAGCAAATGAACTTAGAGAAGATATTATTAAAATGGGAGATAGTTTTGGTATGCATATGTGCAAACATAACTTTTCTAAAATTCTTTACCTTCACTGACTATAAGGAACACCTAACCGCTTGGCCTCTTCATGGAAATAATGTAATCAATCAATCAATCATGTGTTAGCAGCAGTATAAGGTATGAAATAACGTACATACAGATCAAGAGCTTAGTTAGTGTTCACATCAAGCCTCAAAATTCAAAGAAATCTTAGTGATCTCAGGACATGGAACCATGGTGATTGTTAGTTAGTGTTAGTTTCAGGACTTCAGAAAGATGATTGACTGACTGATTGGATAAGTGCATCAACAAGTAGGTGTTGCTGTGAGCTTGTTTATGAACACTGATCTTCAAATGCATGTTTGTTTCTTATCTTCAGCCTCCAGAGGATGGATGTATGCAGCACATATTTGCTATGTGGAGGCTCAAATAGAGCTTGGGTCACGACAGCACTTTGAACTGATTGGATATAAAAGGTACATTGTAAATAAAAAGCTGTGAATGTGAAAAAATCTACATTTGCACAGCTTTTTTCAAGTTTACTCAACTTTTAGAGAAATTTCCTGGCCAAACTAAATATTTCACATTGCTGTTTAGTTGGCACAATGTGTACCTACTGTAGGTCAAAATCTAGAAGTATTGGTATCACGTAGTATTGGTTGTGGGCTCATTTGATTATATTTCTCTAGGGTTGACTTGGCCCAACTTTTCATCTCCTCAAAAAGGTAAGTTGTCTCCCACTGTAGCCCATTGAAGTAGTAGGTTCAAGTGATTGTTTTTCTATAAAAACAAGTTGGCCTAAGAACACCCCAACATGTGATTGCATCTCAGGGAAGGTAAATTGCTGGATTTTTAATTTTTTAATTTTTTTATTCGGTCTGTGTCTCCAAAGTTGTCAAGAACACAATGTTACCATTTGTCTCAACAAATTACACTGTAAGAAGTTGGGCCAACAATACAATATTAATTAATTCAACATTGTAGGTGTAGGTGGCTGTGTTTGTGTATGTCTTTATTTTTCTTATTCAACATGGTTTCCTCTTTGCACCAGTGAGCCAGACACAAAACAAGCCCTGAGGGAGGCGATTGAACGAACTGAGGTCTATGAGTACCTGCTTTATCTGACCTCAGGGTTTAGCCAGCCACATTTCCAGGTCTGATTTTTCTTTTGTTTTCTTTTCATGTCAATTTTAAGGTTCCATTATACAGAGAATTAATGTCTCTGTATTTGTCTTAGATGTTTAAGGTATTTTATGCCTTTGAGCTAGTCGACAGGGGACTTCATAATCAGGCCCTTGATTACTGTGAGAGCATTGCTGGAACACTCCTCAAATTTCCTCACCTCATCGATCGTCATGTGATGCGAGCCGTTAAAATGGTAAATAAGAAAATCTCTTTTTGTAAAATGGCACCAAGGTTTTTAATGTAAAGTCTTCATCAGCTTTTTTCTTTTCCCATGTAGATCTCTGAGAAACTACTACAATTAACAGGAAAAAACAAGGATCCAGAGTGGCTGAAAAAACTTCAGAGCCTGTGCCGCAAAAGAAGATTTGAGAGTCAAAACAAGGATATCCACCCTTCAGAACAAAGTAAGTTACAAAGCACAGCAACCGTTTTTAACATTTCAGGCTCACTTACATAGGAAGGTGTGTACAGTGCTACTGTATGTAGTTAGTGAACTCATAACTTATACCTCATAACAAACAGCTGCAGAAAGAGAGAGAAAGTAAAAGAGAGAGAGAGAGAGATAGAGAGAGAGAGAGAGGTGAGGATGTTATGATGAGTAAGAAGACATTGTGATCACAAACATACATTGAAGTTTAATAGATGAGTTGTTATCAAATATATACTGAGGGGTTAGTCAGCACAGGGATCTTTATCATTTGAAAATGGAAAAAAAGTTTTGATTGTATTAATTTCTGTATGCACCATGTAATGGTGCCAACATTGTGCTGTGTAATTACATAACGTAACTACATAAAACATGTGTGTGTGTGTAACAGATGAGTTTGAATCACGATACACTATGGGAAAGCGATTGGGGAAAGGAGGCTTCGGCTCTGTCTATGTGGGAGTCCGTAAGGCAGATGGTAAAGAGGTAATAAATCTGTTATTTAAAAAAAATCTCAACTAATGCTTGACAGGATTTAAATAATACCTTGTTTTACTGAGATCATGTAATTTGTGAATGTATGAGCAGAAGTCAAGTTTAGAAGATGATATGTAAAATATTTCACCGTCTCTGTAGTCACCTGCTTTGATTAATGTATGATTGTGTGATTAATGAATATCATGTAATGCTGCTTTGCTGAGCCCTAAAATGTAGCATCTGTGTAAATGTTCTAACTGCAATTAATAATTAGTCAAATGATGGTTTGTATTTTTAAGTAATTCACTTTCGTCTCATCTGAACAGGTCGCCATTAAACGTGCAGAGAAACATCACAGTGATAAATACATCTCCATTGTAAGTAAACTTTCTCATTACTGCTACCATTATCATAACCAACTCAGCTCTTATTTCCCAGGCTCGCATTTTCCTACCTCGCATTATTCATTACATTTTTTATGAATAATATTAGAGAAAGACTGCTGATCTAGCGTCAGTGCCAATCCAAAAGTTCTCCACTGTTCCACTTCTGCTTACCACAGTTTAGATCTAGCCCCGTCCTGGTCTTGCTAGCCCATGCTGACTAATGTGTGTAATTTAGCCAGGAGAGACGCAGCGCCTGCCTCTGGAGGTGGCACTAATGAAGATGGTGTCCAGACATCCTTGCTGTGAGAATGTGGTGCAGCTGCTGGAATGGTTCGAAACATCCAGGTCTTTCATCTTGGTGCTGGAGCTACCCAACCCCTGCATGGACCTCCATCGGTTCTGTAAACGAAACAACTTAAGGCGACTGGCTGAACCAGTGGCTCAGAAGGTCATTCGGCAGGTGGTTCAGGCTGCTCAGCACTGCCATGTTCGTGGAGTTTTTCACCGTGACATCAAGCCTGAGAATATTTTAATTAATCCTAACACACTGGAGGTGAAGTTGATCGATTTTGGCTGTGGTGAATTGCTAAAGAATGAACCCTACTCTGACTATTCAGGTCAGTTCAGTATAGATATGTGATACAGTCAAATGAAGGATGCAGAGGAGAATTTGTCTTGATTTCCCTTTTTTCATTCAGGCACTTGTTTTTACTGTCCTCCCGAGTGGCATCTGCACAAAAAGTATTCTGCTGCTCCTGCTGTGATCTGGAGTCTTGGGATTGTTCTGTTTGAACTGGTCTGTGGAAAGTTGCCTTTCAAAAGTAAGGAGAAGATTGTTGATGGGTATCTGCGGTTCGTTTCTGGACTGTCTCATGGTGAGAAAATGCATAAGCATTGCTTTTTAATTAGTTTTTTTTTTCTTTGCAAATTTTATTTCGTTTTTTTTTTTTCCTTTCAATTTTGAATCTTTGATTTTATCACTGTTTACACAGAGTGCTGCAGTCTGATAATGTGGTGCCTGGAACGGCAGCCTGAATGTCGGCCAACATTCGGTGAAATCCTGAACCATAGGTGGCTTAAGGAGAGTGCTCAGGACACAGTCGTGGTAAGATAGACGTTTTTTTTTTTTTTTTTTTGCTAGTTTGTAAGTAGTCTAAAGTCAAGGACTAACTTCTGGAAAAGACATTACCGTACTTATCAATTGTATTAAGAATCCTTGAACTGACAATTGAATATAAACTGATTCTGATTCCGTTTTAACACTGTCAATTTGTTTTTCAGACCCCTCCTGCACAGAAATAATTATTCAAAACAAGAATGAAAAGTAAGGTTAAATTACTAGTTACAAAATAAAATAATATACTACAAAACACATTACTTTTGTAACTGTTTACTGCTATCACTCCTTACTCTGTCTTTCTGTCTCTTTACCACTTTTATACTGTACTGGCCTCTCTCTGTAGCTCTCTTTCACTTTACTACCTCCTTACATTTAGAATAACACTGGGTGTTTTTGCAGGATGCT
This sequence comes from Clarias macrocephalus, assembly GCA_011419295.1. Lineage (NCBI taxonomy): Eukaryota > Metazoa > Chordata > Actinopteri > Siluriformes > Clariidae > Clarias > Clarias macrocephalus. Next base: position 10,134 of record JAAGKR010001536.1, on the reverse strand, counting down.
TATAAAACTTGGTAGCTAGTTTCCTTTTAAAACTTCAAAGTGTACCTGACACTCAGTGGTGTGCTGTTTTGGTGCAGTAGATCCAAGGTGGGTATGCAATGTATGGCGGCAAGGGCTGGGCATAGCTCTGTCTAGCGGAGCGGTGAGGTAATGGCAGACATGGTGGGAGAGTGGTTGAGAGGGAGCTCTACCATCATCATGCAGTCCTTGTGGTCTCCAAGCCGGGCTTGTTTGCTCAGCATACGTCTCACCTGACTGGAGGGGAGTAATACAGGAAAATCAGGCAAGAGGTAAGGGATCATTGCCACAACTCCCCCAAATCCAAACCATGCCTTGGTGATGGTGCTCCCACAAATGCATTGCCATGTTGAAATGTTGCTCTATGCTGCACCTGGAATGAGAAGTCCTATAGAAAGAGAAACTAACAGGTTATATGGACATGTATAAACTTTTGGCATGGGTAAAAACATGAAGTACATAAGTAACAACCCCAGTTACATAGGTAGACATCTGGCTGTTCTGCTCAGTTCAGTCCTGTACCAGGACAGCCCCCAGGCCTATTTCAGGAGGTAAGCAATGTCTCCAGGACCTGAAATGCTTCCTTTGCAGTTTTGGTCCATTTGACGTACTCCAGGTGTCCCTTCTTTTTGAGGACTGAAAGGCAGGTTATGAGGAGAAGTTTGGCACAAACCTTCATAAGCATTGTGTTAACCACAGAAAAGTATGTAACTGTCATTTGGAGGTGGGTCAAGGGAATAGATTTTGACTACCCTAGTGAAAAGAAAAATACACTTGTGTCTATTACAAATACATTAAAACCTTCCATAGTGCATTGCAAATATACTAACAAAAAATTGTACCATAATTTAATATATAAAATTATACTAACATTATGCTTTTACCAATATTTTGAATTAAACTTTAAACATACTTCAAAATAATTGTATTATAGTATACAAAACTATATTATAGGAAATATACTTTGAGTTAAAGTTCAGTGTAATTTCCAAAGCACTCTTGTTTAAAATATTCTTTTTTCCATATTTAAAAAAGAAAAATGCTCGAAATCATAATTCTAACATTGTACAGAAAGCATACTTTAAAATACAAATTTTAATATACTGTAGTCTTAGCATATTTTGTCAGTAAAATTTTAATGTACTTAATTAGTTATTACTTATTTGTACTTATCCAAATGTAGTAGTGCACTAAATATAAGCACATATGAATAAGCATATATATGTATAAATGATATGCAAATTAACACACATGCAAAATAAATGCTGTCCAACTGGGATGTCTTCAAAGACAGTAAAACAAACAACTATAAAAGGACCTTTAGTGTGAATTACAATTTGTACAGTTTTAAAGAGAATTAGCTACTAGATTTTACTGAGAATCATGCAGAATCATTTGTAAACCAGAAATGTTTTTGTACTCAATTATAAAAGTGTGAAAAACAGTACATGTTTTCACATTAGCTTTAAAGTTCACAGACCTCTTGCACCGCATTGTATTTGCCTAAATATAGGTAAGAATAGACTGACAGAAATAAACTGTGCTTATGCTGTGCAAGGGTGTGAAGTGGTTGTTGCACTAGATGGAGCCAGACGCTGAGTGAATGTGTAAATGCTTTATATTTAGCACTTAGTAAAGGAAATATGTAGTATTTGGAATTGTCCACAATATTTATTCTTATTGCATCTAATAGCAATTTCAAAAGCTTAACTAAACCTAAAAATAAAAATGTGTGTAATGTGCTTATGACTGCTGGGAGTATCCAGTTTGGGAATAAAAGAAAATTTATTTGAAAGTGTCCTCTTGGGTACCCCAGTGGGATATAGTATAATGGGATACGGTGTCCTCTAATGTGTCCTTACAATAGCGAAAAATGCCCTTTTGGGAATAAATGTAATGAAATGTCCATTATAAAATTTGCTGGTTATAGTATCCCAAGAAAACATGATGTGCCCTCTAAGGTGCCCATGTATAAAAAATAAAAAAAAAACATGGACTGAATTCCCTCCTGGGTTTTACACACGTATGCCCTTTGCCATCGCACCACTCAGGCAACTAAAATGACCTGGTTGGTCTGATGGTGCATTATTGTATTTTATTTTACATTTAGGCTTTTAACTCATGAACCCACTGACTGAGGTAGAATAAACTTTTTTGCATTTTCATTGGCAACAAAACTAGCTACACAAACTGAGGAGGTCATCTTGAGTAAACTAGAAGAGGAGCTATAATCTAATTTCCTAAAATAATAAAATAAAAATAAAAAACAATCTTCAGCATACTAACAGTCCACAGCAATGTCACATCTTGAACAATAGTTGTTTTATTTTTATTTTAATCATGAATTCAATTAAAAGATTCTCATCTGATGTCCCTTTAGAGTCAGGACCTAATTATTCCTTTCTAAATACACATATGGTCCTCTTTGAAGTGCGATAATTTAGTGTAAATGTTACAGTGTTTTTAACTCTCACTGGGCTTGAGAGGGAGCCGCTGTGATGTGATGTATTTAGCTGAGGTGTCCTGGGGAGAGGCCACTGGCTTTGAAACCTGTGATGATGCTGTCCTCCTCCTCCTCCTCCTCCAGCTGACACCTTTACTGTACACTATTAGCCACCATCAGTCTAGGTGTAAAGAGTGATGAACATGATCTGAAACAAAGGTTAATTCTCTTAGTATGTTAGAAAATGTTAGAAAAAAAGGTTACACTCAGATTAACAGGAACCTCCAGACTTAAATTCAAAGAGAAAATATCAGTATTGATCTAAAACATGCTATCCACCAGCAATCCTCATGTAATCTAAGAGTTAGAGAAAATTTGCATTGAAAAATGATTATAAATGTGCAAAGATTATGAAACTCTGAGAAGACCTGTAACTGCTGCAAAAACATTTTTTTTTCCGAATAAAATGAGCTGAATGTATGTTAATTAAATAGTTCTATCAGGGGTTTTTTTGTAGTGATTGTGACAACAGAATGCTTCATCTAAGTAAAAAATTATGTTCATTTAATTCATTTACACCTAACTATTCTTTTTTGTCCCATCAGCAAATCTCTGGGGATTGACCTCACATCCTTCTGATAACCAAGTATAACTATATGATCACATCTTACTTATTGCTCCTAATGAGAGCAGACGAAAGGAGAATATTATCATTCATTTTAGAAAAGTCTGATTGACTGCAAAAGGAACAAAGTCTAATTAAAGCAGGATGTTTGCGTGTTTCATTTAGCATTTCTAATGTGATTTATCTATATAATAAAATGCGATAAGGGACAATTTACTGTCTTTTTGCGAAGAGTTTTGTGGGTTAGTGAGGCCGGCGCTGCTTATTGCAGGAGTTCGTTAAGATCTCACGATTAAAGTAATTTTTCCGGCTGCTAATCAAACAGATGCAAACAGAGTGTTTGCATTTCAGGGGCAACACTTATCTTTGCCTATTGTGTGTGCGTGCGTGCGTGTGTGTGTGTGTGTGTGTGTGTGTGTGTGTGTGTGTGTGTGTGTGTGTAGAGAAGGAAGCGGCATGAATAAACAAATAATGCTTCCTTTAAAAAAGCCATAGTGTGCCAACGAATGGTCAATAATAAACAGATATTTTATTGTAACACAAAAATCAAGCCAATTGTTGTTATTAAAAATGTTTATAGTCATTACTCCTCATCTCCGGGGATTTCTTAGCAGTACTAGCAATAGCTGCTTAAACAAACTTTCTTCCTTTATCGTGCCATCCTCCAGAAAAGAATCTTATTTTTTCTTAAATTGCATCCACTGTTTGGAATGAAAGAGTGAAAGAGAATAAGTTGCCAAAACTAAAAAAATTGAAGTAATCAGTTACATAAATGTTTTTAAACGTTTTTTTTTTTTTTTTTACGCCAGATGCCCTTCCTGGCGTAACCCTCCCATTTTATCTAGGATTGGGACAGGCACATAATCCAGTTACTGGGAATCTAACCAGGGCCTTTCACATGACAGGCGAAGCACCCACCACACAAAATCGCTAGCCTGAAAGATTTAAAGTTGGTGGAACTTTAAGGTGACAGTTACTGTTACTTAAGAACTCACAGTTACTCAAATTTGTTCAACTAACTTGAAAAGTGTCATTTCTACAAACTCATAAATACCAAAAAGTTCTAAATACTCATCAAGGTCTATTAATTTGAACTAATTGTAATTATGTAAGTCAACAGTACTCATACTTTCAGCATTAGGGTTTACAGTGCAAATAAGCAAGATGTTGTGAGCAAAGATGTATGAAAGTGCACATTTCAGAGGACAGATGTGTCTACAATAGAGTCATAAAAATTCACTTGTACTTAGTGAATTTGTGAGCAGTCATTGCATGTAAAACTGTTCTGACCAAAAGTTGGAATTGAGCATTGATGTGGCTAGTAATGCGAATGTATCTTGTTCATTATTGTAGCATGCTCTTGACACTGTCCTCAGGTTGGTGTGGGCAATGTCGTTATTTATCTTCATTAATTAAGTAAGCAGCACTGTGAGAATCATGTTATTTGATTTCTCCAGTGTCTTCGACAAAATCCAACCTGCGCTGCTAGAGAAGCTCCAGAAGATCTCCAGCTCCAGCAGGTCTTCACCTCCACAACCTCCAGGATTACTGACTATCTGACAGATGGACCACAGTTTGTAAGGCTGTCGGGATTGTGTTTTAATAAGTAATCAGCAGCACCGGAGCACTTCAGGAGTCAGTCCTCTCTCCTCTCCTTATCACATCATACAATTCAGACTTCAGACCAGTTCATCATGTCATCTGAGGTAGTTCTCAGATAACTTTGTGGTTGTGGGGTGTGTCAATGGTGGTCAGGACGCAGGCTACCTGGTTCTGAATTTAACTAAGACAAAGTAGATGATTGTAGACCACAGCGGGACTAGAACTACACCAAACACACTTTACATTCTGGGAGAGGTGGATGTGGTGGAGAGTTCATCTCGAGAACAAGCTGGATTGAAAATGTAACATGGATGCTGTCTGCTGAAAGGAACAGAGCAGACTCTACTTCTTTAGTCTGCAGCAAAAAAATTTATCTGTCTATTGTTGCAAGTGCAGTAGTCTTTGATGATATTTGCTGGGGTAAATAGCATCAAAGAAGCAGTGACATTAGGAAAAGAAAAAAGCTAATCAGAAAGGCTAGCTCAGTACTGGGGACTTTTCTGCAGTGCTTGGACTTAGTGCTTGGTAATGGAGAGAAGGATGTCGCACAAATTGTTGAACATCATGGGAAACACCTCACATTCCCTCCATAACCCATTTTCTTCTACTGTGACGAAGATCGCAACAAGCTGGGCTGTGGGGGGATGCGTGGGAGGATGGCATACCCCCTGTTGAAAAAAAATGACAAAAACCATCCCCTCTGTATAACCACCATCCCCCTTAGCATCCCCTTCAAATTAATAATGCTGTGTCATTTGTCATGAAAAGATTCATATTAAAACACTATACATATGATCATCTTCGAACTAATAATGGTGATTAGCCAATCGGAATTCAATATTATAACGCGCTGCTCACAAGCTCACGCTATTTCACATTTTTGCAACAGCCAAGAAAACAGTTAAAGCACAGCATTTGACACATTTAAAAAAGAAGAGAACTGAAGGTATGATACATAAAAAAAAACTAAGGATTCAGTTTAACATGGGAGTTTTCAAAATGACTGACAGCTTTAATGATTATAAAAGAGTTCTTTACCCAATTTGTTTAATTTGGCTTCATCTACATGCTTTGGTACAAAAGGGTAAAAAATAGATTTTTAAATGTCATAATAATAATTTGATGATTTGTGTGTGTGTGTGTGTGTGTGTGTGTGTGTGTGTGTGTGTGTGTGTGTGTGTGTGTGTGTGTGTGTGTGTGTGTGTGAGAGAGAGAGAGAGAGAGAGAGAGAGAGAGTACTACTGGTGCATAGTCATACAAAACTACAGTACTATTAAATTTAATTATTTCATTACTAATGTTTATGAAGATTTTTATTCTACTCTTATAATCCACCCCAGCAGAAAGCCATGAAAAGGATCAAATGATAGTTTTGGCAATTGCATGCTGTCACGAACTGGTATGACAGGCAGTTCGGGCGGGTGTTATTGCTGTAGGCAGAAAAAGCTGGCATAAGCGCAACAAAAGAACGAACAGAACATACATGTACTCAGGACAGAACACACACACACAGTCTCTTTTAGTATTTCACATGATTGTAAGCATTTCAGACCTGTAAGCATTTCAGGAGGCTTAGGACTGGAAGACTAGGGACTGACACAGGACTGGAAGACTAGGGACTGGACAGGGAGACGAGACGGAACTGGAGTCCTAAAGATTGGGGGGAACACACACACACACTAGAGGCTAGGGGAGCACACTGGGAAGCTAGGGGAGCACACTGCACAGTACACACACAAATACACAAAATAAACCAAACAACACACTTACACAATACTCAAACCACAGAACAAAACAGAGCCCAAATAAAACATAATCAAACCAAAACAGAACCAAACCAAAAGACATGCCCACTGACAGGATTAATGCTCCACCCAGTTTCCCAGAACATCCAGCTATTTATAACAATACTAATGAGCTACCTCGGTTCAGGTGAGCTCCAGCTTCACCTAACCGAGGTGCCTTCTGGGAAATTGAGTCGGCTAACAAAAACTACAAAACAAAACAAACATGTGCGCACAGTGACCTCTGGTGGTAGTCCCTTACACATGCTTAACTGCATCTGTTTTGTTTTGATAGCTCCAAGTTGATTTAAGTCAAGTCAAGTCAATTTTATTTATATAGCGCTTTTAACAATTGACATTGTCGCAAAGCAGCTTTACACAATAAAAAGAAGTAAGTCTGTATGCAATGTGTATGAATCAAAATGATAAGATTGTCCCTGATGAGCAAGCCGAGGGCGACGGTGGCAAGGAAAAACTCCCTGGGATGGTAATAGGAAGAAACCTTGAGAGGAACCAGACTCAACAGGGAACCCATCCTCATCTGGGTGATAACGGATAGCAGGGATTGATCAACTTAATAATGTGTACTTAATGTGTGTTAATTAACCTTACATTTTGTTCATAAAACTCGTTCTTAAAATTTTTTACAATCATTTTGTATGTAGTGATATATTATAATAGAAGTTGGCTTCCCTTTGTGTGTCATGTAGTAAAAAAAAAAAAAAGAGGTTAATGTTAGCTTGTCTTATTTAGCTGGGTAATGTTAGTGCTGAACAGAGGTGTGACATTAGGAAATTTTGTAGGGAAATGGTTTTGTCAATCCGTGCACTTGGTTTGATAATCCAAAATCTGACCCTGCGCACTAAACTACTAAATAGTACTCTGTATTAGATCCTAAATCCACAGATAAATCTGACCCTGAACTAAACTACTAAAGAGTACACTCTAATAGATATCAAATCCATGGCTAAATCCCACCTTGTTGCTGTGACATGGAAGTGTCAGATTTTATAGTCAAGTGTGTTAGTGTGTATGTCTATCTATCTATCTATCTATCTATCTATCTATCTGTTTATATAATGTATATAAAAACACCAGCTGCTCAGAAATGTATGAAAAGACAAATTCACATTAAGATTCATGTAGCCTTTAGGGAGATTGTGAACACACAGTTAACCTAAC